>VDFB02281492.1:995784832-995998382 GCA_007258455.2 Sequoia sempervirens | reverse complement strand
GAGAGGGAGAGAGGGTGGGAGAGGGTCCAAGAAAGTATATGGTTGAAGGATTAGGGTTGAGGGTCCAATGTATAGGGTAGAGGGTATAGGGCTTGACGGTTAAGGGTTTAAGGGTAGAGGGTTGAGTGATTAAGGGATGAGGGTTGAGGATCAAAGAATTGGCATCCTAACTTGGCCTGCTTGAAAAAATCGGTCCAAGAAATGGGGTCTCCAAGTGAATGTTTTTTCAAATAGACCAATTTAGGATGCCAATTTCACCCACTAGCTTGTCGATTCAATGAAATTGGCAATGTTGTGGCCTGTTTGAAAAAATGGGTCCAAGAAATGGGGTCTCCTGATGATTATCGAATTGGCAAGCTAATCACTGGGAGACCCCATTTCTTGGACCCATTTTTTCAAACAGGCCAATTTTGGATGCCAATTTCACCCTCTAGCTTTCCAATTCATTGAAATTGGCAATGTGAAAAAATGGGTCCAAGAAATGGGGTCTCTTGGTGATGTAAATCACCGTTAGACCCCATTTGTTGGACCCATTTTTTCAAACAAGACAATTTAGGATGCCAATTTCACCCTCTAGCTTGCCAATTCAATGAAATTGGCAATGCAGTGGCCTATTTGAAAAATTGGGTCCAAGAAATGGTGTCTCCTAGTGATGTAAATCACTAGGAGACCCCATTTCTTGGACCCATTTTTTCAAATAGGACAATTTAGGATGCCAATTTCATCGAATTGGCAAGCTAGAGGTGAAATTGGCATCCTAAATTGGCCTGTTTGAAAAAATGGGTCTAAGAAATGGAGTCTTCTGATGATTTGCATCATCGAGAGACCCCATTTCTTGGACCTATTTTTAAAAATAGGCCACTACATTTCCAATTTCACTAAATTGGAATACTAGCGGGTGAAATTGGCATCCTAAATTGGCTTGTTTGAAAAAATGGGTCCAAGAAATGGGGTCTATCGATGATTTGGAGAGAGTTGGAGAGAGTGGGAGAGAGGGTGGGAGAGATTCCAGGAGTGGAGAGAGGGTGTGGTATGCAGTGAGAGTGGGAGGGAGAGGTGGGAGAGAGCTGGGAGATAAGTGATGAGATGTGACATATGAGACTGAGCCAGATATGGAAGAAAACATCTGATGATGAAAGATGAGGGTGGAGGGTGGAGGAGGGCAGAGTGGACGGAGCAGAGGTGGAGGCCTGGGAGGAGGGTGGAGGACAAGATAAGAGTGGAGTCTGGGGAGGGTGGAGGGTGGACGGGAAGAGCCCAGGAGGGCAGATTGGACAGAGAGGGTGGAAATGGCTGGAAGATTTGTGGAGGAGTGGAGGTGGAGGGTGGAGGAGCCCAGTGTGGAAGACGGAGATGGTAACATGCAGGAGGATGGAGGAGGGAAGAGGTGGAGGGTGGATGGACATGGATGGAGGGTGGAGGGAGGAAGGATGGTGGAAGAACATGGAGGGTGGCGGGGAGAGGTGGAAGAGAGTTATTTGGAGAGTGAGAACATGGGAGAGGTGGGAGAGGATGGTAGAGAGAGGGAGAGTGTGGAGAGAGGGAGAGGGTGGGAGGGTTGAGAGGTGGATAGAATGGAGAGAGTGGGTGGGGAGAGGTGAGAGTATATGAAGAAGGATTAGGGGTTGGAGGGGTCTCAATGGTAGTGGTGGACAGAAGGAAGGAGTGGATATAGGGAGACGAATGGAAATGGATGGATGCATGAAGGTAATGGAATGGAATGGAAATGGAAGGATGGACACTGGAGACATGGCCCATTTTTTCAAATAGGGCAATTTAGGATGCCAATTTCACCCTCTAGCTTGCCAATTCCGTGAAATTGGCATCCTAAATTGGCCTATTAAAAAAATGGGTCCAAGAAATGGGGTCTCCCAGTGATTTACAGAGAGACCCCATTGGCCTGTTTTTTAAAATGGGTCCAAGAAATGGGGTACATAGAGACCCCATTGGCCTATTTGGTAAAATAGGTCCAAGAAATGGGGTCTCTCGGTGATGTAAATCACTGGGAGACCTCATTTCTTGGACCCATTTTTTCAAATAGGCCAATTTAGGATGCCAATTTCACGGAATTGGCAAGCTAGAGGGTGAAATTAGTCTCCAAATTTCCTCTCTATTTAAAAAAATTGGGTCCAAGAAATGGGGTCTCCCTCAGGATTTATATCATCAGACTTATTTTGATCATTTTTTCAAACAAGTTAAGATATTACTGCCAATTTCACCAAATCAAAAGCCAGGTTATAAGCAACCACAATCCCGGAACCCATCCATCCGGAAAAACCAACCGTATTGAAACGTATCCATCATGATCCGGATATCGATGATGATATTATTCAACAGCGTATGGCGACGGCGTGATGGGCGATATCCAGATGATGGGCGTGATCGATATGATGCGATGCAAGATGATGATGCGGCGTCGATGCATGAGCGCGAATATCATCCGATATGTGATGGCGATATTCCATATCTGGCGATGTGATGATACGGAATATGACGATGGCGATACGGATGATGCATGATGGGGCGAAATGCATGACATGATGATGATGGCGATGATGGGTGATGCCGCGATTATTCATTATCCGATATCAACGAGAGAGGGTGGGAGTGAGTTGAGAGTTGAGAGGAGAGGGTGGGAGATGGTGGGAGAGAGGAGAGCGGGAGAGAGAGTGAGAGAGCCCAGGAGGACAGAGGCGAGGGAGCCTGAGAGAGCCGAGAGGAGTTGGAGAGAGGGTGAGAGGAGATAGGTGGGAGAGAGTGAGGTGGTGGGCTTGAGAGGGTGGGTGGAGGTGTAGAGAGGGTGGAGAGGGAGGAGAGGAGAGGGTGGAGAGAGGGGAGCGGGGTTCAGTCTCTCCTCACCACTCACTCCCTCTATCTATCTCCCCTCTAATTTTAACCCTCTCTCCCTCTATCTCTCTCCCACTCCCTCCCTATCTCTCTCAACCCTCTCCCTCCTACCCCTCTCCCTCTCTTAGGTCTCTCTATGTTTCTCAATCACTCCCTCTTTCTCTCTCCCCTCTACCCTTAATCATAAACCTTAAACTCTTATCCCTTAAACCCTAAACCCTTAAATCCTCTACCCTTTACCCTTGGCCCTTCCCCCCTCTATCTCTCTCCCTCTCCTTTCCTCTCCCTTTCTCAAGTCTCCCCCTCTCTTAGGCATCTCTCTCTCTCACTCACTCCCTCTATCTCTCTCCCATCTACCCTTAACCCTCTACCCTATAAATAAATTAAAAAAACCAACTTTATTATAATGCGAGCACATTATGAATAAGTAGAGACATGGTTATTTAGCAAGAAATAACGCGCTCATGTTATAATGGGAGCACATTTTTTATTGCACTAAAAATGGTAAAAAAACATAATATACCCGTGATGTCTGCCCACATTCTGCATATTCTCCTGGTTTTGCACATGCTCCAAAAAAAAAGTAGCTTTTTGGTGATTGAGTGAAGTGTGCATGCATGATTTTTAGATTCCACCACATTTTTCATGATATTTCTACCACCTTTGCATGAAATAGGAGAGTTTTCACATTGAAACGCATATAATATCAATTCAAGTTTGAATTACAGTGATAACTGATATACAATTGAAGTTTGGAGGGGAACAAGCTTTTGAAAAAGTCAAATTTTTTAGGAGTTTGAGGAAAGAAGAACCAAAGGATACATAATTGGGTAGAACTCCTCCATTTGAAACTTTGGTTTTTTAGGTATGTGAAGTCTTTGTACATTTTTTTTCATTCTATTATGGCTTGCTTTCATTTTTTATGTTTTGTTTATTCCATGTTGATAAAATTGTTTGTTTGTTATGTTACAACCTTAGGTTGTCAATGGAAATTTTAAATTACACAATTCTATACACTTTCCTATTACATTTTTAAACCACATCTCTTTAAGGCATTTTCTTAAATTTAACAATTGACTTTCTTTGTGTATGCTTCCAAAGCGTTCATTGAGGTATTTTGTCAAACAGTTATAAAAACCAGCTAATTGCCTTGTCTATGCTACCAAATTTTCCATACAAGTCTCTAAAAAATTGGAATATACTCCTAATGCAGTAGGGGGAGGCCTACAACACAAACACACAACTCCAATCTACAAACAAATTTTCAATTTATAATTTCATCACGACCTCTTCTTTCAACAAATTCACATTGTTCAGGTTGTAGCATATCAAAGTCACTCAATCAGGTATAATTCCCCACACAACCTTCTCACTTCTTAGTAGACCCCCAAATCCAAAATTAGTCTTTACTTAGGTTTCAAAACAAAAGATTTTCCAAGTTTTAGGACCTTGCATGCTCAAATAGGTTTCCAATACAAAAACCCTCAATTTTCTCATAAATATCTAGGGTTTTCTATATTTCACAACTCCAAGGCCTTCCAAGCCTCACCAAAGCATCAAACAAGTTTTTCAAGGTTTGCAAAAACAAAATAAACCTTCACTAGGCCTTTAGCCTAATTAGATCTCAAAAACACCACTTTGGTTCCTCATTTTCATGCCAAAAAACTCATATTCTTAGCCTAAGATAACATCACCAGCCCTATAGACACCTTAATACTATTAAAAGAAAAATGAAACTTGAAAACAACATATTACAGGCCTTTCCTCCGAATCATAGGTCACCACAGTAGGAGGAAAGGCTCCACCTTTAAATTAAAGTAAAACTCATACCCTACTGGTTTGTACAGGCTGATCATGAAGAATGCAGTTTTTGGTTCACTAAAAAAACCAAAGAAGTCTCAAAATAGATTGAAGTCCAAGTTAAGACCTACCACCAAAATGATTTATGAATTTATAATCATGGGAGGCTTGTACTGGGCCGTACACAAGAAAAAGAAACTGAAAACACATAAAAAATACTTGAAACTCCACAATTTAGGCGTTGAGTAGAGCACCAAATCCTTAAAAGAAATTCATTGAACCCTTTATTTGGGCTTGTATGATGTTTTTATACATTTTCAAATCAGGAGTCCCAACTTCTTTCAACGCCCATAACAACCCTTGAACCACCAAACCTTCATTAAGCCTAAAAATACTAGTATTAGCAATGGTTTGCTTAATAAGCTTCATTAAGAATTTTTTTTGTTCTACAGACCTAGGACCATTTAGACACCTTTATTTTACCCATTACAGAGCCTTTCAACATATTAGACAATCAACAATGCTTCTTTTGTACCAAACTGCACAAATTATCAAGTTTTCTACGCTTTTAAGGGCCCAAATTAGCCCACTTTTACAAAGGGACCACCTTCGAAACTTGTCCAAATCTCCTAAAACCTTGGGGAAGCACTTTATATCTATCAAAAATTCAAATTATAACATTAGATTGTAGAGATTCAATCATTTACTACCCAAACCATAAAACCCTCTCCCTAGGCTTAGAAACCCTATGTTTTATTGAAAGTAGCACTTGCCAAACACTCCAAAACTTGAAAACTATTGAAACAAGCCTAATATACCCTACTCATGTTCAATCTAATATAAAGTAATGCTTCCCAACTCAAAAACTCAATTTCAATCACCGAAAGCTTAATTTTGTTACGGAAAACTCAACATTTCCTCATTTGGTTTGATGCCCAATCCAAGATCATCCTCCATTCAAGTTTATCATGGCCTTTTATAATGTTTCCCTCTTAAAAAAAACCAATTCAACTTCAAAAACTAACATTTGAAAGATGTGACTGTTGGTCTCCCTCTTTAATAGACGTTTACAACCCTTCACTATTAGTTAATTTGACTTGACTTAACACTTTTTGCACAAGAAAAATTATCCGTCATGGAAAAGAAACAAACCGTTAAAAGGAAAAAACTAATAGATGATCAGCTCCAAGCCTTTAGAGATAAAGAGAAAAAATGGATGAGGGAATATTGTGAAAAGCAGAAATTGGGAACGATTGACAAAAACAAGCCAGTTGAAGAGGAACCTCAACTGTCAAAAAGAGAAAAGAAATTGGCAGCACAAAGGGCATAGATATGAAAGAGTTGTGCTAGGGGAGATGCAGATACCATAGTTGGAGACACACCCTCTACTACAAGTGAATATGAAGGGACACCATTAAGCACAAGCAAATATGGAGGGACACCATCTACCACAAGTGAGTATGGTTGGACACCATCCACCACATTTGAAGTTGAGAGTACATCATCACTCAGATTTGATGAACAAGGTATGCCATCATCCCCACGTGAACCTCAAGGTATGTATTATATTCCACCCTCAGTTGAAGGTACACAATCTAGCACACGTCAATTAAATATTGATGACATTGCTAATGTTGAGATGTATGTACCTAAGAGAACACCACCTAGAATTTTGCATAGAAAGCCAAAGTTTTTTATTAATATTGATGAGGATATTTTGTAGCACATGGAAGTTAAGATTCCGGAAAAAACTTGTAGAATATATGCTAATAAGATTTGGAAAATGTTCTTTGAAAGGCTAAATGAGACCCCAAGATGTCAACTATTTGTTCAAATGATGCGGGGTTTAAAGTATAGAAACATCATGAAGAATCTTGGGTTGAGAACATTGAATGCATCAAGTGAAAACACTATTATGAAGAATCTAATGGATGCTTGTGAGAGTGTGGATAAGACCTCATGCTCAAAGGATAGTAATGCTACCCAACATGTCAATACATCGACTTTGGTAAGCTATCAAACAAAGAGATCTCATCTCATTAAAAAGACAAGTGAACAAATGGGAATTAGTAGAATTTTTTTATCAAAATCCATTCAAAGGCGGCAAAGAATTGAGGGCACCGATTCAAATGAATTATGGGAATTTTTGGGAAGACTACCACATAAAGATAAAAAAGTTGTTGAAGCATTGAGAACACTAATTGAAGATTATTGGAAGAATAATACAAGGCCATCTCTAAATCAAAGGGATGTTGTAAGAAGGAGAATCGGTAGTCAGAACCATGAGCCACATCCAAAGCATTTTTTGGATACGACTCAAACCCAATTTTTTTGTAAATTTCAAAATGCTTATCCTAAAATTAGTATTTCTCAAAGATTTTTTGAAATGCTTAAACCTTTTTTATGTCAAGATAAATCACACATCCACTACTTGTTGCTGTAGACTACATATTGAATTCGCTAACCATTATGATGTTTATCATTCTGTATGTTTAGATTTGCATACTAACGATGTTTTGTAGGATTGTGGCATAGAAGCCCCACCAAAATATTCAAGAGAGTTCCTATCAAAAAAATTATGTCAAATATAGGATGGCCAAATATTCTACAGGACAACATGCTTGGATGGTTCATGTGAGCGTTGCGGTGGCTTGCAACGAATGTCAGTATGTCAACATATGGAAATCACAAATGAGGTGGGACATAAACTAGTAGATTTTGGGAAGTATAAAACAATGGCATACACTACAAAAGATGGGTCTCAAGCAAAAAGGTGTGATTTGGTTATTGAGAAGATTCTGGTGTATTAGTTTATGTCCATGTTTCGTGAGAATCTAGTTTATGAGTATGCAAGGCATACCCATAAAGCCCGATGGCTGGAAGCACAATTCAAGCTATGCAAGGAAACCTTTCCAGTTGGAAGCTTAGTATCAGTGGTTGAATTTGTAGAGAACTACACTCTACAGCCACAGTGTGAGGTACAGTCATAGTATTACAACTCCACATAGGTTTCAATATTTGTGCACATAACATTCATTCATGCAATTGATAGTATAGAGGACCAAAGGAAGGTATTGAGGGAGTATCACTTTTATATTAGCGATGATCGCACACATTCTCCAGAGTTTGTGCAAGGTTGCTTCCAGATGTTCTATAGTGATTTGGCTTGGAGGAGCATAGCATACGGTCGACATATAATATGGTTGGATAACTGTGCAACACAGTTCAAGAAAATGTGCATGTTCTACTAGTTGTGCGGGATGCATCTCACTACAAGTGTTCAACATGTGTGGAACTTTCGTGAGGCCTGGCATGGGAAGGGGGAGCATGATGGTGTAGGAGCATGCATGAAAAGAGCATTAGCACGAGAAGAGTTAAAGTATAAAGACAATGCAAAGTTGACAAATGCAAATTCAATCGTCGAGTGGTGTAATGCTTCGATGGGTCAGGTAATGAAGGTACATCTTTAGTTCGTAGATTTTTTTGGTTGATGGATGATACTAACATTGCACCATATGAGGATTGTTGTACACTAATAGGATCGAGTGAGCTACACTCTTTCCTTAGCTCAAATGTAGGTTCATGGAGTATCAATACACGTAAGATGGCATGCATTTTTTCTTCATGTACAATGCAAGCCTGGAATGATTGTGAGTTAGGGGAGTGGGTTGAAAAATGGTTGACAAGTTATCTTAGCCCACTTCACACATATCACCCTCCGATGGCATTGGAACTAACACAAATGGAATCGTTGGTCGACTTTGACCACATATCAGATCTAGTTCAACCAGGTAATATATCTACTTGCTTAGTTTTTTAAATTCCATATTGTTATCTTACTTTGTATTGTATTTGTAATGTTGACTAATTTCAAGTGATTTTCTACACATATCAATGTAGGGCATGTTTATGCAATCATTGTAGATGAAGAAAACAAAGAGGTAACAAACTATTACTTGTTTTATTGTGTTGAGGCCAAAAAGAAATTGGAAGCCCCAGTTATAGATGGAGAGAACATCAAATACCCTACAGGCTTAGTTGTTGTTACTGGAACGTGGCTTAGAAGGTACCCACATAAGAGTGTTAAACATTGGTTGTTTGAGGACTTTGACATGCATCGTAAGATTCTTCATTACTCAAACCTTGTTGTGGCATCCAATGTTTGTTTGAGAAGATATGGGGGTATAACTTTGAACAAGACCTTGTGGAAGGTTCATGAGTTTGACCATGAGGCAATACTTGACACATTAAAGAGTAGAGAAAATTTGGATGGTTCATTGGATTAATTTGTAAGTATATGCATAATGGTTCTTATTAATTTATACTTGTATCCACGTTAATTCATTTTATTCCAATGCTATCATCTTATTTTACTTTGCATATCTATAAGTAACCCAATAAAGATTGATTGGTGTCCCCTTACATAAAATACAGATTTATGAGCCATCCAAGAGAATCTCAGGCATAAAAGCAATGCAACATCCCTATTTTGATGATCTTGACAAATCTCAATTATGATTTTCAGCCATTACAAAAGTGTGTGCGAAGCTTGGTGAGGGAATTTCAAGTTATTCATTAGAAATTAACCTTATCATGAGAACCTATGATGTAGAAATTATAGGAGCATCTCTAATTTCAATATATTCTAGTTTCATGAGAGGTGTTGTGTGCAATAGGTATCTTGGAACTCACAGTGAAGATGTATGACCAAGAGTGACTAAGTTGATAGACTTCCATGCCTATCTGTAAGTGCCTTCCATCTATTTTCATTTCATTTCCATTTTGGATGAGTTGTTTCTTTTTATTCTTTTACTTTGCGTACATTTGTAACTAAACTAGTAAAAATTGATTGGTCTCTCCTTGCATAAAATGTTGATTTTTGAGCCATCAAAGAGAATTTTAGCCAAAAAAGAAATGCAACATCCTTATTTTGATGATCTTGACAAATCTCAATTATGATTTGAATAAAAGAGCGTGTGAATCTTTGCGATGGAATCTCAAGTTACTCATTTGAAGTTAACCTCTAAATGAGAACCTATGATATAAACATTATAATAAAATATCAAATGTATAAGTTACATTGTAAAATATCTGTGAGAATAGAGTACCCAAGATATTGTAATGACATTTGTACTTGTAATGAAATTTATTGAAATATTGAAATTTGGTGCAGGGGCACCAAGGTTATTGAACAAATTTGGCTCATGGAGTTATTTTAAGTTAGTAAATTGTGTTTTGAGTAAATTATCAATTGAATAAGGTCATATTACATGGTCAATTGATTTATAATGTAATAAGTCATGTTAGTTACAAGCTCAAAAAATAGAAATGATTGGAAAGATGTAGAATCATTTGTAAAGGCTAGATTTAAAGCCTCTTGAAGGCTTAGACACAACGTAATTTTCGTGCAAGACCACCTAGTCTCCTATTTGCAAAATTTCACTTTTTGAAGGTTGATAGGTGGTCAATAGATTAGATTAAGGTATTTTTTGTTTATTTATGCTAAATAAGGTCAATCAAGACCATTTAAGGTGTATTAGGGTGAGTTTTTGAGTCTCAGTGGTCAAATGTACAAAAAAATGCATTCTTGCTACAAAATTGTCAGTATTTGAATTTGTATCCTTTTGAAGGAAAATATTTGAATTTGGTTGTAAATGTGCAAGAATGAGGTCTAAGAGTTTGATATACCATTTAGAGAGCTTTGTTTTCATGGATATCCTTTCAAAGCCTCTTCTTTTATTGTTCCTACGGTAAACTGTTTGATAGAGTTGGTGGAATTACCTTTCTTAGTAATCACTATTAGTTCAAGATTGAGATTGTTAACCTTGAGAGAGTATGACTTGGGAAAAAGGAATTTGATATGAGTTTTATTGTGAAAGAATTCAAGTGTGATGTACTCCGCATTGATGCCATTCCTCAAACTTCACTTGATGACATGAAGGAATGTATGAAATCCATGGATATAAAGTATTATGAAAGCAAAATGAACTTGAACTGGTGACTAGTTTATTGAAGATGGTGGTTGAGAATTTTTAAATATGGAAGCTAGTGATTCTGATAATTGAGAAGAGTTAGAACAAGGATATATGAGTTCCCCCTATTGTAGAAGATGAATCATAATCATATTTCATGTAGCCACCATCAAGAGTGTGACAAGCCAACAAGATGGAGGGAATTCTTATATAAGGATAATTTTCAATGTTGCAGGTACCGACTTTAATACCAACTATAATGGAAACATTAAAATTCCCTAGCAGTATTTATGTTGAGAAATTTTCCTTTAGATGCAAGGATTCAAAGCACACCAAAAACATGTGGTACACATGATTAAATCCCAGAGATGATTTGTAGTAATGAAAGAGTCTGAAAAGGTAGAGAGAGAAACACTGGTGACTTAGGAGAAACTTCAGCTTTCAAAAATAAAGTCAATTAGGCTGGAAAATGTGTGGATCAGGCCAGCATTTGGTGGAAAAGGAAGAAAGATGATTGGAACTCTGGAGGCCCACCATACTAGATTTCGGTATTCAACCATGAGAGTAGATGAGAGAGCTGATATCATGTATCAAAACATTAAGCATGCATTCTTCCAGCCAGTGGAGAAGGAGATGATTACTTTGCTTCATTTTCATTTGCATAACCATATCAAGTCATGGGAACCAAGAAGACCAAGGATTTTTAGTTTTATGTGGAGGTAATGGATGTGGTCCAAAATTTAGGAGGGACAAGAAGGTCAATGTATGATTGGTGCAGGAGCACCATTCAGTAGGTTTTGTTCATCAAGGCAAATAAGAAGTAGAATATAGTATTTTGAGTTTTGTATTAAAATAAGGTCTATGAGACCACTCTATTATTTATTTAGTCATATTTGGGCTGTATTAGGTGTTTAGGGGGTTGGATTTTTCAAAAAGTGCAAAATGTTTAAAAATTGCAAAAATGTGCAAAAATTGCAAACTCAAATGTTGTAAAATTGCAAAATTTGCATTATGGAGGGAATGTGAAGAGTCAAACTAGTTCAAAGGTCAGTTGGGAAGTTGAATCAGTTTTTAATTGGTGGGAAAGAGTTTAAAAACATGGAGAACTTGAATTGAAGGTTGTATTTTGTGATTTGAAGAAGCAAAAATAATAAAAACTCAGAATTTTCTAGAATTTTCTATATTTTCAGCTGTAGCAGTAGATTGTATGGCCTGTATTTCTATTAGTTGATCCAAATTTGTTGATATTTTCATAGTATATGGAGTTACCTTTCTTTTTAATCCATTTAGAAGGTTTTTCATAACGTTTTGTGCATTTTATCATCAATTTACTAAAACTAGCCTAAACTTGTACATTTGAAGGTTTTGAGTCAATAAAAATGGATTTTTGACCCATTCCTCTTTTTGTAGCCTATCTAACTTGAGGAATGGGTCTACACTAACATTATTAAGGTGTGGGAATGATGTGTTAGTGTTGGGGAGGTCTGAAAGTGAGATGGGTGTGAAACCCATGTGTGTAAAAGTGAGTTTTCTTTAAGAAAAATGGTGGTTTTGAAGAGTCTAATTGTTCTTTTGTGTAGGGAAGCATTATTTTATGATTGTTTGAGCTTGTGCAAAGTATCACAAACTTGTTTGAGTAATTTTTTGTCTATGGTTAGATTTGGAAGTATCATTTTCAATAAACCCCTTGGGTTTAGGCTACAATAGAGGGTTTTATGGTTTACCCATTGTATGGTGGTATAACTGAGATTTGATTGAGGATTTCAAAGTTTTTACACCTTATAATTTCTGCCTCAATAGTTGGTAAGGTTTGGATAAGTTTAGAGTATAGGCCCTTTGTTCAACCAAATCGATCCCTTAAGGGTCCAAAGGGAAAAATGGCTGCAAACTTCAACATGAGGTTACTCGGACACCATGATGCTTAGAAACTTCTCGTATAATCCTATAGGATCACAATGGGCCCCTCTAAAATAACCTCTCTCAGTTTTTGTTATCTCAGAGTGGTTTTTCTGTGGTGTTCAGTTTTCAGTTGATGGAAAAAGTGTCAAATGTAAGCAGTGGAAAGTTGCAAGGTGGTGCAACTTTCATTCTGCAACTCGTGTGACCAAACAAACTATTCCAATGCATCTGAATAGGCATGTTTACACTCGAAATGGTCCTCTTTCACACTCAAACATGTAGAATCGCTCTGAGCTGCGTTCAACCTGATCGATCCCTTAAGGGTCCAAAAGGAAAAATGGCTACAAACTTTAGCATGAGTATACTCAGACACTGTGATGCTTAGAAAATTCTCATCTGATCCTATGGGATCACATTGGGCCCCTCTACAATAACCTCTCCTAGTTTTCATTATCTCAAAGTGGTTTTCCTGTAGTGTCCAGTTTTCAATTGATGGAAAAAGTGTCAAATGCAAGTAGTGGAAAGTTGCAAAGTAGTGCAACTTTCATTCTACAACTCGTGTGACCAAATGGACTAGTCCAATGCATCCAAATAGGCATTTTTATTCTAGGAATGGTCCTCTTTCACACCCAAACATGCGGAATCGCTCCTAGCTACATTCAACTGGATCGATCCCTTAAGGGTCGAAAGGAAAAAATGGCTACAAACTTCAGCATGAGGTTACTCAGATACCGTGATGCTTAAAAAATTCTCATCTAATCCCATGGGATTGTGTTGGGCCCTTCTACAATAACCTCTTTCGGTTTTCATTATCTCGGAGTGGTTTCCCGTGGTGTCCAGTTTTCAATTGATAGAAAAAGTGTCAAATGCAAGGAGTGGAAAGTTGCAAGGTGGTGCAACTTTCGTTCTGCAACTCATGTGACCAAATGGACTATTCCAACATATCCAAATAGGCATTTTTATGCTATCCATGGTCCTTTTTCACACTCAAACATGCAGAATTGCTTTGAGCTACGTTCAATTGGATTGATCCCTTAAGTGTCCAAAGAGAAAAATGGCTGCAAACTTTAGCATGAGGTTACTCGGACACCGTCACACTTGGAGACTTCTTGTCTCATCCTATGGGATCATGTTGGGCCCCTCTACAATAACCTCTCTCGGTTTTCATTATCTCAGCGTGGTTTTCTGTTGTGTCTAGTTTTCAATTGATGGAAAAATTGTCAAATGGAAGCAGTGGAAAGTTGCAAAGTGGTGCAACTTTCATTCTGCAACTTGTGTGACCAAATGGACTATTCCAAAACATCCAAATAGGCATGTTTAGACTAGGCATGGTCCTCTTTTGTACCCAAACATGTGGAATTGCTCCGAGCTACGTTCAACCAGATCGATCCCTTAAGGGTCCAAAGGGAAAAATGACTGCAAACTTCAGCATGAGGTTAGTCAGACATCATGATGCTTAGAAACTTCTCATCTAATCCCATGGGATTGTGTTGGACCCCTCTACAATAGCCTCTCTAGGATTTTTTTTATTTTGGAGTGGTTTTCTTGTGGTGTCTAGTTTTCAGTTGATGGAAAAAGTGTCAAATCCATGGAAGTAGTGGAATGTTGCAAAGTGGTGCAACTTTCGTTCTACAACTCATGTGACCAAATAGACTATTCCAACATGTCCGCATAGGCATTTTTACGCTATGCATGGTCCTCTTTCACACCCAAACACATGGAATCACTCTGAGCTACATTCAACCAGATCGATCCCTTAAGGGTCTAAAGGGAAAAATGGTTGCAAACTTTAGCATGAGGTTACTTGGACATCGTGACACTTAGAAACATCTCATCTGATCTCATGGGATTTTGTTGGGCCCCTCTACAATAACCTCTCCCAGTTTTCGTTATCTCAAAGTGGTTTTCCTGTGGTGTCCATTTTTTAGTTGATGGAAAAAGTGTCAAATGGAAGCAATGGAAAGTTGCAAAGTGGCGCAACTTTCGTTCTGCAACTTGTGTGACCAAACAGGCTGTTCCAACATGTCCAAATAGGCATGTTTACATTAGGTATGGTCCTTTTTCTCACCCAAACACATGAAATCGCTCTGAGCTTCGTTCAACCAGATCGATCCTTTAAGGGTTTGAGTATAGTATGTTGAAATAGGCCATTCCACCTATTGTTCAGGTTGTGTCTCAGTGATATGGGCCTGATGTAAGTAGGATAGGGAGTAGGAATAATAAAATAGCATTAGTAAGGGCATTGGAAGAGATTACTAATGTTGCCCCTATTGAAAATTCAAAATTGAGGCCCCTTAAAAGCAAGGATAGAAGAGGTGAAAAGAATAAATTTCTTGAAAATAAGTTAGAATAGGTTGGAAATAGGGTGAGATTTTAGAGTTTGATGTGTTCAAAAGGTTTGCAAGGACAAGGGAGGTCAAAAGTATGTTATGGCATGACATGCCCTAGTTGGGAAAATAGGGGTTTTGAATGAAAAAGAGAGGTTTGAGGAAGTAAACGTGGGTAAAGTCAAGAGGCAACATAATTTGGTGGTCAATTAAGTTTGTGTAGGCAGAATGAAGAGTGTTGGAATAGGTTTTGAGGTTCAGGTTCAGGAGTTCGGTTCGCCAGTTTGGCCAAAATTTTTTGGAGGGGGGTTCAGTTCGTTTTGGGTTTGTTGGTACAAAAAATATGTAAAAAGAAAATATATATCTATGCAACCTAGAAGCATGAATTATGATTATAATATCACATATCATCATATAAACAACAAAACCACCATAAACTTGAATGCCATTTAAAACAACAAAATTGCCAAAAAAATGTGTTTATAACCTACAAAAAAAATGTGAATAAAATCATGCTGATTTTCGTGTGAAAAAAAACCATGAGACCATAGCTTGTTGCTTACTATCATGCTTTGATAGATTTTTTCCAAGCATCTATAGCTTGTTTGAAATTACTTCTTTTAGGGTTTTAGCCATAGCAGCAAGGAAGTCAATTGTTTGATAAAATGCTTTGGTAGACATGTATGAAAAATGTGGTAGCATAGACAAGGTAGTGAACTGTTTGAAAAATTGCCTCAAAGAAATGTGGTTTCATGGTGATGGAATGGCATGACGAATGCCATGACAAGCAAATTGCTATGTATTTTCATGGCATTCCATCACCATTGAGACCACATTTCTTTGAGCCTTTTTTTCAAATAGTTTGTTTCCTTGTCTATTCTATTGCTTATTATTATGCTTTGATAGATTTTTTCCAAGCATCCATAGCTTGTTTGGAAGCACCTATTTTAGGCTTTTAGCCATAGCAGCAAGGAGGTGAACTGTTTGATAAAATGCTTTGGTAAACATGTATGAAAAATGTGGTAGCATAGACAAGGCAATGAATTGTTTGAAAAAATGCCTCAAAGAAATGTGGTCTCATGGTGATGGAATGCCATGGCAATCCATAGCAATTTTCTTGTCATGGCATTCCATCACCATGAGACCACATTTCTTTGAGACATTTTTTTCAAATAGTTCATTTCCTTGTCTATGCTATTATTTACTATTATGCTATGATAGATTTTTTCCAAGCATCCATAGCTTGTTTGAAAGCACCTATTTTAGGCTTTTAGCCATAGTAGCAAGGAAATGAACTATTTGATAAAATGCTTTGATAGACATGTATGCAAAATGTTAGCATAGACAAGGCAATGAACTCTTTGAAAAAATGCCTCAAAGAAATGAGGTCTCATGGTGATGGAATTCCATGACAATAAAATGCTTTTGATTGTCATGGAATTCCATCACCATGAGACCTCATTTCTTTGAGGCATTTTTTCAAAGAGTTCACTGCCTTGTCTATGATATTGCTTACTATTATGGTTTTGATATATTTTTTCCAAGCATCCATAGCTCTTTCGAAAGCACTTGTTTTAGGCTTTCAGCCATAACAACAAGGTAGTGAACTATTTGACAAAATGCTTTGTTAGACATGTATCAAAAATGTGGTAGTATAGACATGGCAATGAACTGTTTGAAAAACTGCCTCAAAGAAATGTGGTCTCATAAAATGCCATGACAAGCAAATGCAATTGGCAGCTACTCCTAGTTATTAGTTATGCAATGTGAAGTAATTGCATAACTGCTTAGGTTGACTTTGTAAAAACTATATTGAAATTGAAATTTTGTCATCTATCAGCATCTAGTTATTAGTTATGCAATATGAAGCAATGCTTTGAGTTTGAAAGATGTGCAATGAAATGTAATCAACAATATGAATATAAACTACAAAAATCTATTTTTTACAATTTATTAGTTAAAATCTTTATTTTATTTTCTCTCTACATCTCTATGCTATGGAAAAGCCTTTAAATTTTTTTAAAATTTTTTTATCTCTTGTTCTACTTTTTTTTACCTTTTTTTTCTAAATCTGATTTTTTTTCAATTTTTTCTAAACTTTTAACCAATTTTTTCAAAAAATCTTATACTTTTGGTTTGCCGATTTTTTCCCCAAAATATTTTTGCTGCTATGGTATAAACACATATATTTTTGTAATATCAAGGATACTTTTTGAAACTTCCATGCATTGCTAATCTAAAAGGAAAAGTCTTTTTCCTAATCTGTATGCAACCATGCTTTTGACATTGCCAAAAAGAGCAAAACTTCCTGAATGATGCAAAGGCATGGCCAAGTAGTTCTAACTCTTCACATGAGAGAAGAGAGATGTTGGAGAGTACATAAATTTAGTGAGAACAAAAGTGTAGGGTGATCCCACAATAGTGGTTTACAATTTTTGGCCAAACTGGACAATCAAATATTTTTTTTTAACTAAATCTTCACTTTCGGGAACCTATAGCGGCTAAACTGTGAGGAATTTGAAGATGATGCGAACTAGAGTTTCATGAAATTTTTTCTATAGATTATAAATATATTTTTTTCAAAAATTTTGGAATCATATTTCACTTCTTTTTCCATCTCCCTCGAAAACTAATTTTTTATAGAAAATAACATTTTTAAAAAGTGACGCTCACCGTATAACGTATAACTTTTTTTCCATGAAGAATAAAATTCTAATTATTTCAAATTTAGATTCATAACTCCGATATCTAGTGCTTTCACTTGGTTAGATAGTTTTTTATTGAATATTTTTTCTTTAATCAAGTTTCAAAGTTAAACCAATTATAATTCAAACATAGCGCGACCGTATAACGTGTAACTTTTTTTGTATGTATCAAAATTCAATTTTTTTTCTCTTTGTTGGATTAAGGAATTCAATATCTGGTGCACTCATATTTTTTAGTTTTTTTTTGATAATATGCTATTTTTCCACATGTGAAGAACAAAGAGCTTTATTTTCGGTGAAAAACCTACATTCACGAGAAATAAAAAATAAATATAATAGTAATGAAAAATTTATTTAAAATTATACTTTTTCGGAAGCTTATATTAAGGACTACATACTTACAAAAAATAAATTTTAAATGAATTCATTTGATCCCCCAAAAGGTAAATCAAAAGTGGGTTTTTATCAGCATTTTGATAGGTGTAAAGGATACTCCATTATAGGTATGGTTTAAAACTAGTGGGGTTCTATCCAAGGGGGTTTGATTTAAGGTAGTTTGATCAAAACCTCTTCAATTGGAATGCTTTAAATGGAACTTTTAATGGCTTAAATCATTATATTTTCTAAAAATATGCAATTTCAGCAAAAATTAGATCCTCCCAGAAATTGTAAACCAGCTTTGTGGGATCACCTTGACATAATGTGTTTTATTTTCTAGTATTCCTCTGTTTCTCTACAGATGTGTGATAAATTCTTAGTTCAAATATGGACAACAAATATCAATAAAAAATATTTTTATTAACCAAATCGCCATGTATGCATACATCAATATATGTCGATATAAGTATAAAATATAGTTACAAAATAGCCATATAGGCTTACGAGAATTCCACATAGGCATACAATGTCAAATATATCCAATACAAAATATGTACAAAATTTCCATGTCTAGGCATACAACAAAGGGCTCTGGAATCAAAATTCATTTCTCTCCATGCTATGGAAATAAATTCTTTCCCTTTGTTTATAAATCCGATGGCGATAAGTCTGTCACTCATTTCTATTGTGCCCAAGGAGTGCTCCTGCTACTCCTCTTAGAGTTTAGCTCCTGGTGAAGTTCTAACTGTTACAATAAGAAGTAGACATTAATATATAGAAATTACATTATAAAAAATGATATATTTAACAAAATAATCACTTACGGCCATCTCACGATCACTCTCCATGATGGAAATATTTGCACGCTGATGTTGAGGCATGCTCAAGCCTTGTATAAACATCCAAATAGGAATTAAACTACGAATCAATAATGGTTTGATTTTTCACTAGAACTAACATCTATAACAATGAATGTAAATTGAAATTTAGTAATTTTCCTCATACCTCCCCTATCAGAGCCATCAAGGATTGTATAGTGGATGAAACACCAATATCCATTACCCTCACAACATTTGGAGGTGTTTCCACAACCAACATATGAAAATAAAACAAAAAATTATTCAATCACAAAAATTTACAATAGCGATCCACTTCACATGACTTATAATGTATGAGATCTAATGAACAAAATTTTGAGTACAAGTATTAAACTATATATTTCTGATTATCATGCTTACTATTTTCCCTATCCATATCTTGTTTGAAAGGATGTGTTTTTAGGATTTTACCCATAGCAGTAAGCTACTAAACCATTTGATTAAATGCTTTCATAGACATGTATGATAACTATAGTAGCATAGAGAAGGTAGTGAACTGTTTGAAAAAATGCCTCAAAAGAAATGGGGTCTTATGGTGATGGCATGGCATTACAAAAAAATGCACATCATGGCATTCCATCACCATAAGACCGCATTTCTTCCAAGCATTTTTTCAAAAGTTCATTGCCTTCTCTATGGTATTATTGCTTACTATTATGCTTTGATAGATATTTTTTCAAGCATCCATATAGTTTGTTGGAAAGAACCTATTTTAGGCTTTTAGCCATAGCAACAACTGCAAGGAAGTGAGTAGTTTGATAAAATGCTTGGTGAACATGTATGAAAAATGCGATATCATAGGAAACGTGGTGAGAAGTTTGAAGAAATTCCTCGAAGAAATGTGGTCTCATGTGGTGATGGAATGGAATTCCAACACCATGAGACCACATTTCTTCAAGGCATTTTTTCAAACTACTAATTGGTGTAGGATCACCTAGGTTACTAGTTGCCTCTCATAGGAAATTTTTTGTCTAGATTGAATGCCCATTTGTAAATTCATGTAAAGGTCATATAAAGACCAACTTCATTGTATTTAAGGTCCTTAGGTGGTCACAAAAAAAAAGGATTTCCAAATGTTGTTAAAGATGGAAAAAATTGTAAAAAGGAAAAGAAGCATGGAATATTAAAAGTCACAAGGCAGTTTAGGTAGTTTCACTCAATGAGGGAGATTCAAAAGGAAGTTATCTGATTAGGAATATATATAAAAGCATGTAAAAGGCGGACATAAGAACAAATTTTGTATTCTTGAATCATTTTGAATAAATAAAGTTCCTTGTTCCTGTTTTCACTATGTTTCATTCTTGAATTCAGTTCTTGCACATGCTATATATTTTTTTTTTCATTTTATACAAGGTGTTAACAATCATCTAGTGATGTTTTGAAGAGTTACCATCAAAAATAAAGCCAAGGTTTTTATGGTTTGTTAGATTAACCAGTCAAGGGTTTTGAGGGTCATTTAAGGCTTGAATTCACCATCCCACCAATGTAGATTTAGGAGATTGGTGGGATGGAATGTATATAAGTTTTTTAGAATGTTTTAAGCAATTTGTGAGTGTACATGAACAAGGAAATCGATAAATCTCTGATTGGTTGTTGAATCATACAGGAAATACAAAGTTTCCTTCATGGAAAGTATGGTTTCAAGGTGGTGTTCAATGTAAAAGCATGCATGAAGGTGGGTGGTGAGTTTATAAAGCTTATGTAGGCTAATTCCATGGTTTTTGTGGTGGTGGCAGGAGTATTTAAGGTTTGTAAGTACCTTATGCAATAAACCCTCCTTTTTAGGGCTTGATTTGTGCATAGAATAGGGTTTTTTGGAACAGTGATTTATGGAGCCTTTCTATCGCTAATTTTTTTTTATTCTTTAGTTTTGTGACATGATGAATGATTATTTTTAGTCCTTTGGTATTTTGGTGATAATCTATGAGTACTTTATTTGTAATTTAGGCCTAAATTAGTAGCCCTTTCCAGCAAACAATTCAAGAATCTGGTAATTTCTTTATGACAAGCTACTGAGAACTTTTGATATATTATGATGTGTTAAAAAAGGCTCCTAAATGTACATTGGGAATGTGGATATACAAAGTGAATGGAAAGGAATCACCCAATTAAGGGATATGTGACCTACAAGCAAAATGGTGGTAAGACTGTAAAAGTGTGTAATTCTATAAATACATAGATTTAAATGTTTATTTTGGCATAGAACCATCAATGTGAAGATATCAAAGGTGTGTGAATGGTTTGGTGAAGGCCTTGAGGCCAAACATGATGATTTGATATGTTGTAGCAATATGTCCCTAGGTGGAAATGGTAATTTGACTACATGAGAACTTATGAATTTGATAAATCAGTATTATGTGGATATGAACCAAGTTTGTTTCAGTCAAAAACATGATGTGAGTAATTTCTTGGAAGTTAGATGAAATGATTGAGGTGTAAATGGTTGATTGCAGTATCTTGGTCTTGAGGACCTAGTTGGCACAAGTGAAAATTTGGTGAGTTGTTTAAGGAATTGAAATATTCAGAGCTCTTTATCAGGTTTTTGCTTTGAATTTAGATAAATTGATGATGAAAAAGGTGTGTTAGGATCTGATGGATATAGGTTGTAACATGAAAGATTGGTTTTTGGTTATTTTTCCTAGGTAAAGCAAATTGAGTGGAAGGGTTCCTTGGTGAATGATGAAAGAGTGGATTGTTTAGTGACTCTAATTAGGTTTCTTATGCATGGATCAGTCATTTTTGTTGATAAATAAGATGTTTGAAGCTTGAGGATGATAAGAAGAAGTATTGAAATGAGTTGGCTTGTTCTTCCCTTATGGTTTGCAAATGAAACAATGCGATTTTTGATGAAAAGGGAAAAAAAATTAGTTGCTTATTCAGTTTGATCTTCTCTTGATTTAATTAGGTCAGATGTACCCTAATGATTGAGTGTTTTGATATGATGCTCTACACCACTAACTGCCTTGTCTATGTTATTTCTTACTATTATGGTTTCATAGATTTTTTCCAAGAATCCATAGTTTGTCGTGTTGGTGCACCTTTGCAAGCACATGCCTCCATGTGAAGTAATTGCGTCGTGCTGGTTATGTTGAATTTCTAAACAACTATATTGTACAGTTGAAATTTTGTCATCTATCAACATCTAGTTATTAGTTATGGAATTTGAAGTAATGCTTTGAGTATGAATGATGTGTAATGGAACGTAACCAACAATATGAATATAAACTACAAAAATCTATTAAGTAGAATTCATTAGTTAAGTTCTCTTTATTCTATTACCTCTATGTACATTTGAGTAAATCCATTGGCACTAGGAGGTGTTTGCTTGAAACCTCCAATATTAGCCTATTCAACATCCAAAATCACATATTAAAATTCCATTCGTAAAACAATGCTATTAACATGCAATAAATTTATAATTGTTTACTAGTTACATACCCCACTGATAGGTGTACTGCAGAAATAAGTAGGTGGAGGACTGCTGTATCCAATCTCAACATTGTGACCCTGCAATTTTATTATAATAAGAAAACTAAGTTAGTTAATCTTGCATTTCAGAATCAAAATTTAATAAATTAAATTCAATGAACATGTTGACTTTTACCTAACTATCAATTCCATATGCATGATGCAAAATTCTAGTCATCCTCTCCATCCCCGTAGATGCATACAGATCATGTGTAGTAGCCTCCTAAGTGTCGGTGGGGTCATATGAACAAGTCACCCCACAAGATTGACACACATGGGTTCGAAGGCCACCACTTGAAGACTCCCCTAGATGGCACTGTACAATAGGGCTAGTATGATGGATGACACTCTGGGTCAAAGTTTTGATCGCCTGCAATGTCCTACATTGGCACTCTCCTTCACAACGATAGGCATAACAATGTGCTCACGAGGCAGCTTAGCGAGAGGTCGTCTCCCTTGCCGCACAGGATCTGGTTGTGCACCGGGCCTATCCTGAGCCAACCCCCCACCTCTCCCTTGGAACTCCCTCATATCAAAATAATTTTGGATTTGGTTCAATACGAACTCACTGTATAGTTTCCTAAGAAATATTGGGGGACTTCACAATTGTTGCATAGTGGGTAATCAAAGACCAAGTACCACCTATCATAAAAATGGTTCCTAATCTCTTGGTGGTGGCACCAATGAATAGGAAACCTCTTCGCATTGAGGCTAATATTTTGATGTGTTATAGGGTCAGTGAATAAAGAGCACAAATCACCTTTAGTAATTTTTAAATCTTTTACTTGTTTATATGATAGTTTATCTACATAATATGCCCTAGTTGGCTGCCTCCTATCTTGCCATCTAGTTATTTGTCGGGTAATTGAATCTACATTTTTTAACATCTCTTTCATTAAATTTTCTAGGGTCATTCTTTCTGTGGTTGAAGCATTTTGATCACTCAACCTACTGATAAAATCCTCAATTTGTTTTTTGTTCTCAATTTCACTCCAATTTTCTTGAGTGCCAGGAGGGTGTTGAGTGATTGGTGGGGGAGGTTGATTTTGTTGAGGATTTTCCTGCTCTTCTTGTTGAGGATTTTGAGGATTTGGAGGATCATTTGCATCTCCTACAAATTAAAAAAAAATTAAATCTAACCTAAAACAAAAAAAATCAACTTGAAACTAAGAAATTCAAAACAAATAGCAAACAATACTTACCTCTTGCACCTCTTCATCATCATGGCACCATCTTTGCAAAGAAAAATAAACTGTTGTTGATGAATTTTGTAGAAAGCCTCCTCCTAGAATGTGAGCGCAAAAATGAGGGTTTTTGGCTGCAGGCAGAGCAAAAAATAGACAACAGAAAATGAATCACTTTCACTTTTTTTTTTGCTTTTAAAATGAAATAACACGAGTACGTTATAATGCGCTCACGTTATGTCATTTTCAAATTTTTTTTGGAATTGGCCACAAAAGTGTAACCAAACTTCACGCACCCACCCTACAATCATTTTTTTTATGTCCTTTGTTTTTATGAGAGTCGTAGTAATCTGTATCATTCCACCAAGATAGATTTACTCTTGGTTCCCAATTTCTTGCTTCGGGTAATGTGATAAGTCCATGTGTAAGAAGTTCTCTCATGGATAATTCTAGTGTATGTCCCAATGGTGTGAATCTTCTTTGATTTGATGGTTTTTGATATGATTGTGGTTTAGATTCACCATTGTTTAGATTGTTGTTTTGATTGACACTTTGATTGATGTTTTGGTCATTGTCTTGATTGGTCTTTGCATTAGTTTCAATCAAATTAAATACCAGTTTCGCATTTTGTGTTTCATTTGCAACATCATTTTTACTAGTATTTCTATTCTTTTTCCAAAACAATGGTTTATTATTATTATTATAGTTATTCGAGGAGTTTGTATTATTTGATCCTTCATTGTAGATTTTTATTACCCCTCTCTTGACCAAAGCTTCTTTGATCTTGAGCCCATTTTCAATACCCTTCTCAAATGTAGGTGGGCATTGTAGTTTCAAGCTTGTAGCTCATCTCATTAGTTACGTTGTCAATGAATAGTTCCATATTTTCCTCTTCAAGTATGGAACAAGGATACCTAGCAAACAACCTTTGCCATCATTGTAGAAATGAGAGAAATGCTTCACCTTTCTTTTTTTTTTATTGTAAAGATCCTTTATTGTTATCTCATGTTGGATATCATATGAGTATTGTGAGATAAATTTGTTTACTAGTTCCTTGAAAGATGAAATTTTTGGTTGTAGTTTAGAGAACCATTCCATACATTGACCTCCTAAGCTTCTTGGAAACAACCTCATCAAATAAGTTTCCTCTTGTGAAAATTCTAAACACATGGTTCAAAATTCCCTCACATGATCTATTGGATTAGTTTTACCATTATATTTGTCATATTTTGGGAATTTGCAATGTCTAGGAAATGGTATCATGTCCACACTTGGGTCAAAAGGATAGGGACAAATGTCCTATAATGATTACCTTTTTGCATATCTTGAAGTTGTTGTTGCAAGTTTTTCATTTGATGTGTTAGGGAAATCACTTGATATGTGTTTTGTGGTTTAGTTTCAACTCCTATAGGCGCTTCTTTTAGTCAATTAACATCAAAGTCCTTTGGAAGTTTTGCACCTAGTTCAGCTAGCATTAAAAGGTATTTTTCTCCATCTTTTTCCAAAAAATTTTCCATGAATTGGTGGAAGTTAGGATCTTGTTGTGTAGTTTGAATGTCCTCTTTAGTTATTTCCTTAGGTTCAGATCGCTGGAAACTATGAAATGGATTTTCTTCAGCCATGATATTTAGAGATTCAATCTCTTTTTTTGAGTTTTTGTCTTTGTAACCTTGTTAAAATGGGCATACAAGTGTTAGGGTTTTCACTAAACTTTGATCTTTTTGTGAAGTAGTGCTAAAGATAAAAACTAAGTCAAATAGAATGATAAATTCTATTGATGCGACTAAGTTATATTTTTCTCTATTTTTGTACCATTTCCTTTCATGATTGTAGGATGGTTAATCGTAATAATGAAACTTAAATTAATAATCAAGATTTTTGTTTGATGATAAGGCACTTTAAAAGTGTAAGATCTTGGTTTAATTTGGAATAGTTTGGCTTGTAAGGTCCTATTTTCCCAAGTTTTAGACATTGGTTTGACTAAGAAAATGTTTCTGGTTTTGATAAATATCTAAATTCTGATGTCAATTGTCTGATAGGAGGTAAAAATAGCTCTCTAGTTTTTTATTATGTGGATGCGCTATAACAAACCTTAGATATGCTAAAACAAAATGTGAATGCATTAGTAAACTGATTAAATGCAATGAAAAACTAGGTATATGCATTGTAAAATAGGGTGTATGTGCTAACAAACTGGGTAAATGCACTGAAAGATTGGGTATATGCATTGAAATAGAAGTTGGATACACTAAAATACTGGGTAAATGCATTGATAGACTATATAGATGCGCTACAAAATAAGACAGATGTGTTGAAACTAATTTTTAATGCATTGTTTAAATAAGGCAGATGTGCTAAAAAGATTGGGTAGATGCACTTAAACAGAGTTTGGTTGTGCTAATTTGGAAGTGGTTCGTATTGTCACAATTTTGTCCATTTGTTGTACTTTTTCTCAATAAAAAGATTGATTCCAAGATGTAATTTTCTAACCAATGAAGATTTTGGAGGGGTATTTTGCTTATAAATCTTGGAATTTGATGATCTAATTGGATGATACCTTCAGAAATGACTTTACACACACAACAACAAGTTTGTAAACATTGTTTTCAACACTACGTATTAAACATAGAGTGTGTATTCTAGAATCAAGTCTGATTCTTTCAATTTCCACAGGTTTAACACAAGAAAATATAGTTCAAACACTCTTCTAATCTCAAGGGTCACTAAGAATATCACAACCAACAACTTGCAACTATGTCAGCTCACACAACCTTGTCATCCCCTAGAGGGTGCCCGTGTTTTTTCCTTTCTTGAGTCTTAACCAAAGTTGAATCCTCCACTTTTGGCCAGGGTCTGTAATAGTTATATGGTGAGTGTCTTGGGGGAAAATTCTTCCCTCCCCTTGCACTGTGATATAAAAAGTTAATAACATTTTGTTTCCACAGTCCATGGTAGATGTGAACCAGATTTCTAGAATAACTGTGTGCAATTTTTTACATCAACGTTTCAGATCAAACTCCATGATCCATCATCAGGATGATAAGCAGAACCAGTAACTCTATTTTTTATTAATATAAGGAAACAAATAGGATAAACAAGCAGAACCAATTTATTAATCAGAAACTGACACAGTTGGATTCTACACTAAAGTTTGTAGAAATGGTTTCCATTCGGCGTGGCACAGATAAACTCCCTTAGGAGACCTCCCAACCTTTAGAATTGTGGGGATAGTTATCATGCACACTTCCATTAAATTGTGGGTTTCCCCAAATTCACTTTTGATTAGAGTGGGTTGGAAAAATTGGCTTTGGTTGTTCCCGTAGGGTGAGTAATTTTTCCCACTACGCCAGGCCTTCTAAAGGTGATAATAAAGCAAGATATCAAGTCTAACATTCTGATCACCTAGTTAAGGGGAGAGCATAAGCCTATTGCTTTCGAAACACGGTGGACATGGGGTTCAAACTATTTCTTTAATTAAGCTAGATGCACTATCTTAACCAAAGGAAAAGGAATAATAAAATTAAATCCCTATAAACATGATTAGTAATTTGTAATTTTTTGTCTTTGACCAGCATAAGTGTTTCCAAAAATTGTCTTTGACAAGTGTATTTTGTACCTACAACAAAGAAAATAGTGATTAATTCCCATATTTTTAATTTTTTTTGCAAAAATAGTCAGATGCACCATAACAGTCATTAGATGTGCTAAAACAATATTTGAATGCGCTAAAGTAATAGTTTTATGCGCTATAGAAATTGATGAATGCACTGAAAGAAAGGGTCAATGTGTTGAATGAAAACCCCCTGACTGTGGTGAAATAGAATACTAGATGCACTGTAATAGTAGTCGTATGCACTGGAATATCTATTGGAAGTGCCATAACAATACTTGAATGTGCTAAAATATATGTTGTATGCATCATAAAAACTCTCGATCACACTAAAACAAAACATGTTAGAAACCTGCGAGCACACTTTTCAGAAAAAAAAAAAAAGAGAGGTTAAAAATGGGGTTGATTAGCCCCATGATGGGCACAAATTTATGTGTGAGGCATAAATGAACAACAAAAATACCTAATAAGACATTATATCAAGAGATTTAAACCAACAATTAATCTAATTAAACCAAAAAATCTCTTAAAAGTGTCATATTGCTCTCTATCTCCAAAGATTTATTAAATCACTGTGGCTCTTAGATTGTTAAGCATTGTGACTATTAAAATGACAATCTAGAGAATGAGATGTTGTTAATATGTAGGAAACTAATCCTATATAATGATTGCTAAATGATATGGTGATGATACTGTAGCTGGAAATGACATGAAAATGATAAAACAAACTATAATAAACTAAGATGTAGCTAAATGAAAAGCCATGATTATGATTGCTATTCTAAAATGATTTGCTATTGCTATTGCTTAATTGCTTGAATTCTCAAATACTTAATTACTCTAATTCTATTTATGCAGAGTAAGATTGCACAAAGTTGGGATCCATTTCCAATGGAAAGAAGTTGTATTTATAGATTTTCGGCAACATATTTATGATGTGGAAACAAGTAAGGGTTTCGATTTGATTTGAAAAATTCAATGGTGAAAGATAAATAAATCTAAGAAGATTATGGATATTGTTCCTCCCCACAAAAAAATTCAACCAGAGAATAGGAATGATCAATGGAAGAAGATGAAGAAGTTTTCCTATAATTTGTCTCAAATTTGTCTCCAAATTTGTTTATGAAGGCTGAGTTGAATTAATTAGATATGAAATATCTAATTTTGCTAGTGGATATGATGAGTGAAAAGAGGAAATAGCAGTAGAAATATGATTTTATTTTAATATTTGGATTTATTCAAATTAGCAAAAGAGGATATTTAATTTGATAAAACAAACTATACAAATTTGTTTATTAAATAAACATGGAAGAAATGTGGTAATTAAATAAAACAAAGTATAAAACTTGTTTATTTAATTTCGAAGAAAGAAAATAGAATGATGTGATTAAGATATAATAAATATATAATTATAAAAGAATTATATAATAATAATTAAATAAAACAAAGTATGTGATTTGTTTATTCAATTAAGAGGATATGTGTAAGATCATGATGGCCCAAAAAGTGGCGATATGATGGGTATGTGTAGGGTACATGGCTAACAACTTTTTTTTACCCAAAATTGATGAAACAAAAAGGGTTTTTAAAGGAGATTCTTAGCTTTCCACCAATATAAATTATTCTTTACTTTGAATTTAATAAATAATTATTATTCATTTTCTATTTGAATTATGACTAAAGTCTTGATTGATAGGCTGATTGAAAAACATCTATAGCTTTCAAATGGTGTCAGATTTTTTGAATATGAAACGTGTGTCACATTCTATGCTTCACATACTATAGGATTAAGAAAAAAAAAGAATTTCATGAAGTTTTGACCAAGTTAAGGTGGTCAGACATACGAGTTTTTATATTTTTTAAAAATTGTAATAAAAAATTCATAATTAATTATCTACTTGGAAAAATTACAAAAAATATCCAACATATTGGGACATGAGTCCTCTACTTATATCTAAAATCTTATAAAAAAATATTATCATTTTATTGTGGTTAGGGTAGTCAGATAGACACCTACTTATTTTTCCCTGAAATTTAAGTGCTACTACATTGAAATTTCAAATTTTCACTAAATAGTTAAAAAAAAAAAAAAACTAGTAGTTTAGAAACTACATTCAATTTGCTACAGATTCTATTCTTACATATTTTTGAAATAATATAGATAACTTATTCAAATTTTTACGTCAAATTTCCTAACTCTAATTTTTCTAACTTTTTCGCCACTTAAGGGTCTATTTTTTCCATGATGATCTTGCACATAGCCAAGATGAAATAATATGATAAATATAGAAGAATTAAATGTGAACTATATAAATAAATATTTTTATTTATTTATAAGTAGATGAAAATAGAAGGGTTAATTAATCAAATAAGTTGTATTTAATTAATTAGATTATCCAAACCATTTTTAGGTGTATATAGGTAGATTAACTTCATAGAAAATGAGAGTATATTTTGTTACAACCCAATAAGGAACATCCAAAAACACTAAAGGATTTTAATCATAATCAGAAAAAGTTAAGCCCTTAAATATCCTTAATAGTAATATTTCAAAACCAAATATTTTACTCACAAAACCCATACATATTTGATCTTAACCAAAACCTGTTACAGTCAACTATTATAACTATCAAATATCCAGGAATGATATTATCTTTTTGAGCATAAAAATAGTTTGATGCATTTAAAAAAAAGATAATCCTTTTATCATTCGTAACAAACTTTCTCAAGGACCATAAGCATCAAGAGGGTTTTTACATTACTTGATTATAGTGGAAGAAAACTAAAAAAATACCATAAGGATCTATCAAGGAGTTCCATAACTACCCAGCTAAAAGATGACAAGAATTCTTCTCTGTCCAACTTCCACAGTCGAGCTTTCATTAGCTCATAGTCAACACTCAAACTCTTAACCAAAATTAACCATCTAAACTGCATGTTCTTTTTCCTTTTACATACTAACTAAAGAACAAATAGTTTCAACAACTGTTTACCTCAACATGATTAAGCCTTAAACAAATAATTGTCAAATAAGAGAAAAAAAACTAAAAAACAATGCTACCTAGTGTATTTGAGCTTTGTCACTTCAAGCTACCGACAACATTCCACCTAATCATTGAAAACCATGGACATATTCTTCATGTGATTTTCTACATATCATGCCTTAATGAGGGCTTTGAAATAATGAAATAACAATTTCCTTTTACCAAGCTTTGAAAATAAGATTTTAACCTTTAGTATACCTGACAACCTTTGGCTTAAGATAAACTTTATCACATATTTTAGCATGCTTGACAAGGATTCTTTCCAATAGAAAAGTCTTATGTCACTTTTAGTTGCCAATACCTTTATCACTTACAAGGTGATTGCTAGAAATGCCATAACTTATAAACCATAAACCATATTGTAAATCAAAGATCTCATAACCATATAAGATGTCAATTACCTTAGAAAAACCATGGAAGTATGTATTGACAATGCCACAAAGAAATGTGAGTATCAACTTCCTCAAAACAATATCATTACATTTGAATGTAACAAGGAAGCTTAAGAATCCTTAGCAAAAAAAATGAATATATACTTGAATCACCTTATTTGATCAATCTAAAATACTTGAAGTGCAAAGACCACAGTGATATCAATGATTCTAATGCAACCAAATTGAGCTAAAAGTCATCTCAAGAAGCCATATGTAAACACCATTATACAAATCGGGTATAAATATCATGAATACCTTAAAACAAAAGCGTAGTGTAATAATATGATATTAATAATGCACTAATATATCATTCAAAGAAAAAATAATAATAATCAACTGAATATACCCGTGACTTGTAACCTTGAAGGATCAAATTGAAAATCATCCTGTCAAAATGATAAACACTATCAGCATCATCATATATCAAAATCCAGAATTAAAATCTTGTAACTGCATATCATAACACCAACCAATTTAACTACATATCATATCACCAACCAATGTAACTGCACATCATATCACCAACCATATGTCAATATGCATATCCATATCATACATCAAACAAGCTGAGAATTCCAAATTTGAGAACCAACTTTGTCACCAAACAAGCTGAGAATTCCAAATTAGAGAACCAATTTTTTCATCAAGGACAAACCACAAATCATAAAGAACTGAAATCCAAGATTTTCCAATCTTTCTCTTCAATAAATCTACAACATAGACCTGCAAATCACATGCAAAGAGAGGGTAAAATGTTGTGTGGGTTATTGAATAGGGGTTTTTCTTGGTCAAACCCCTTTTTGGTAATTAAACCCTTAAAATGAAATGAAATTAAATAGAGAATGATGAATGAACAAACAATGATGTTGCAACTCACCAAAACCTTGTGATAGAATGTTGTAAACATGTAAATTATGGCTGCAATGGATGTAGACTTGAAATATTCCTTGATATTGATGCAATGCTTGATTGACACACAAATACTACATCACAATTGTTAGATCTAAAACAACATGATGCAAACAATCCTTGACATGATGAAAGATACTTGAAGAAGCTCTTGATTGATTGAAAATATGCCCTTGAAATGCCTTAAATTCTCTTATGAATGCTCAAATGCTCTTGTGAACTCTTGAATGCTAGGATCACTTGATTTCTTGTTAGGATGAAACAAGAGAAAGAACCTTGTATTTATGCTCAATTATGCAAGAATTCCCAAAATTACAACACTATAGGCCGACCTTGGATCTTGGAGAATAAAAACCTGCCATAATTTTGAATTAAATTTGAATTTTGAGTTAAAGGGGAATCATTCACCACCGTAGGTGAATGGGTCCTACCTAAGGGGACTCATTCTCCCATAATGGAGAATGAGTCCCACCTTAGGAATTTAAGGTGGGTTTCAAGATTTTGATATTTTAAATGATTTTTGTTGGGATTATTCTAAAAAATACACATAAATAAGGCATGTGGATGCAAAATGGGGCCAATTAAAGCATAAGAAATCCCAATTATTAATGAAAAACCTAGGAAAGTGTGAAACTGTGTTACAACACTTTACAACACTTTGAAATAAGGCTCGGTAAATGATGAAAAGTGGTTATTTTATTAACAAGACCTTAGAAAAGTGTGAAAAGTATGTTACAACACTTTACAACACTTAGGTAAGGTACCATTTTAATCCTTTTAGTTCATAAGGGCCCAAGACCTAATGTGAATATGTTATCCACATTACAACACTAAATCAAGGAAACATTAAGCCAAAATCCATAACAAGGACCCAAACAAGTGCGAAAAATGTCAAAGGACCCTTTTTTCGACACTACATTTAGCCCCCACTTTAGTGAGAGGATGAACTTGCTTCAAAATCACACTAAAGTAGACAAACATGGAACAAGAGGGGTTCCAATGAACCAATGCTAGCAAGATGAGACAATGACAATCAAGAGGGGTGATTAATCCCCGAAGATCAAAATCCCATGACAAACGAAACATAAGCACAAAGGAATGCACCTAAAAATGATATAAAGAGAAACAACAAGGCCAATCATACACTACCAAAGATGAAAATAAAGAAAAGAAAGGTAGAAAATAAAGAGAAGGAATGAAAAGAAATTAAAGAATCGGATCAAGCTTCAACCATTTATCCATCATGATGTGGATCAAATCTAGGTTTTTTGTTCGGAAAAACACATACTCACTCTAAGGTGATGAAACTTCTAGTTGTCTGTTGGGTGAGAAGTCCTATAAGGTGAGAAACATACACTCATGGTTGGTATGCACTCAAACACATGCAAGTGGATATGGGGAAAGTGATGCATTGGACTGGGATTCCCACTCAACAATGCTAAAGTTATACCTCCTGATAACTTTAATAAAGTACCACACAAAGAAAATGGTATTTTGAGCTGCATGAGACAAGCAAAAGTTCGTATCCTTGGAGCTCAGGAACAAACACAATGGCTACATAGGCATGCAAGTTGTGTTATGCAAGGTGGCCATATAGCAAGTGCAAAATGCAACATGCAAAGAATGTTTAAATGAGTCTTGATTAGTTCATGTGAGGTCTTTAACTTGGGGAACATTGTGCCTAATGTCTCTAAGAGAGGACCAATCAAAGAATATAAAATTCACAACTTAGGGGATGTAGTGTGTCGCATCAAGCCACTAAAAGGAATGTAATATGCTAAGAGAGATTGCACTCATGAAGGACATTACACCCAATATCATCCACAAAGTGACAAACACATCATATGAAGTAAGAAGGCTGCACTATGAACCAAGAAAAAGGAAAAATGCAAAAGAATGATGCCAATGTATGCCCCCACTTATTGGGGTGAAGACACAATAGTGGTTTACAATTATATAGAGGAAGGAAAATATTTTTTTGTGTGATTTCACTAGCTCAGGGGGTTCACTCGAACTAGCATGTTTGAGTGAACCCCTTAAGAGGTTCGGTCGAACCATATGGTTTGAGAGAACTATAGGTTTGACTGAACCTCTTAAAATTCAACAAAAAACAATATTTTAAGTGGTTTGATTGAACCCAGGTTCGGTCGAACCCAAGTTTGATTGAACCCCTTTGAAATAGGTCTTTTTAAAAATCTCCATCCATCATTGTCAAACGAACTGATAGCGAATAGAGATTAGCGGTGAACATTGGAAGCTTCAACCGAACAACAAACGGGACGTCCAGTGGTTTATCAACGTGCATCGTCTTGCCAATATAAACCCTAACCTCCATAGCTTGAACCAAGTTGGAATTTGATTTCAAAATTTCTATTTAAAATTGATTTTTTTTCAAAATTTGTAAACCCTAAATGTTATGAAATTTGTTTGAAAACAATTTTTTGCTATCATTTATCATAGGATTCCATGAGACTAATTTTTTTCATTTAAAATCAAGGCAAATTCCATGAAACCAAAACTTCAAACAAATTCTATATTTAATTTTGAATATACCTCGTTCCAAAGCTCCCATTTTGGCTCATAAAGGGTGAAGGATGTGGAATTTGGTTTTATAGCTACGAATTACATTTGCTTGAAAGTTTTTAAATCCTTTTAAACAAAGCCATTTTCTCTACAATTTGTCTTTACAGCTGCCAATTGTATTTTCTTGAAAGTTTCTAAAGCCTTTTAAACAAACCCATTTTGTAAAATTTGGGTTTACAGTTGCCAATTGCATTTTCTTGAAAATTTCTAAAGCCTTTTAAACAATACCCATTTTGTAAAATTTTGATTTATAGCTGCCAATTGCATTTTCTTGAAATTTTCTAAAGCCTTTTAAACAATACCCATTTTGTAAAATTTGGATTTATAGCTATCAATTGCATTTTCTTGAAAGTTTTTAAAGCCTTTTAAACAAACCCATTTTGCAAAATTTGGGTTTACAGCTACCTTTTAAACTTCCCTCTTCTCAAGATCCTCAAATTGTATAATAATCAAATTCCAAAAGAGGCAACCCCTCTTCTTAACCTTTCATTTTGGCTAAATAAGTTGAATCTAATATATATTGCTTGACGTAATGGATTTTTAACATGTTAAACCATTTATTCAAAGAAAATGAGAGAGTCCACAAAGGGATTTTGAGTAAATAAGGTAAGTTTTAACTTATAAAATGTGGTAACTCTTAGATGTTTTCCTCACCTAAATATCTCTCCAAATTTAAATCTAAATGCACATCCAAAAAAATACAAATTCACAACTAAATTTAATTCAAAAAGTGGACCATCTATGACCTCCTATAAATTTCTTGAAGATGTCATTCACATAAATGATAAATTAAAAGTGAAGTTATGGCCTACACCAAAATGACATGAAATTATCTTTGTAAGATGTCATATTTGCATAAATCCCTCAAAAAATTTTTTTAACTAATTTTAAACACTCAAACAAATACATATATATGAATATACTTCACTAATAAATTCTTGAAATATATCAATACATCACAATTAAAATCTTAGACATCATGCATAATATTTTTGATGTATTCACAAAGCTACCTATGGTCTCATAAGACTTGAGTAGGTGAATACCAATATGAATATATCTAATGTTGGGGTAAATGGAGGAGGATTAGGAGTAAGTTCATATATATATAGATCTATTACTTATTTTTCAATCCAATATATATTGGTTGGAGAGGTTGCATTTGAATATAAGAAGTGAAGATAAGGTCTATCAAAATATGACTGACCATGTTCTCTATTCTTAGGATTTTGGAGTATATCAAAATATCCAACCTATATTTCATTGTCGATCTCAACCAATCTTTGCTTCAACTTCCAAATCATCCACACAATCCTCCCTGAAATATTCAATATGTCAAACATAATTATGAGGAAGATACAAATAATCCTTGACATAGCTTTTTGTATCAAAGGATAATATGGTTCTATAATTTTAAACTATTTCCAATTTTGAAATCAAAATACAATCAATTATCTATTTAATCTCAATAGTCATAATTTTAAGGAAAACATAAAGTACTTGAATCTTTTTAAGGTCTCTGATTATATTCTAGTTACTCTAAATTAATTTTTTTTAAAATCATTAAAATCCACATAACAAATTTCAAAGACATAATATTATTATAATATTATTTAAAAATCTAATTGCAATGAACATGTTATAGTAATAAATTGTAATACCCCTCATACTGTTTAAACTTATTAATTTTTAGGTTAACTCGTTACGATGATACTATTAGGGTTTTGATTTGGTTGGTGTAGTTTGATGATGTTGTTATTCCTTTTCTGGACATAATCGGTTGATATGACATTACTAGTATGATTTGTGATATCTTGTGTGTTGTTGGATTTTGTTTATTTAAATGATTTATCATTAATATTTATATGCCAATGTGATGTTATTTAATTCAGTATTATTATATGATGCAGTAGTTTAATATCATGTTATCTTATGTCAATTTGGTTAGAAATGTTAGCTCATTATTGATATTATAATTGTTAGAGTAGGTTAGGCGAGAGGACAGTGTAGCATCACTCGTTCACGAGTGCCCTGCTACACTGCAATTCCTTCTCGTGATAGGATGTTCGATTATATATACATATACATGTGTTACTTGACGTTTATCTGGATGCAGGATTGCAGGAATAAGTCTCGATTCCACCTGCTTCGGCAGGACAGGGCGAGCAATAAATTAACCCAATGGGTAAAAGTTGAAAAAGGGAGTAGGCTTGGAAGTGTCCCCGTCCCAAGTCCGTCGTATGTTGTGAGTCGTGTTTTGACTGTAGTGTCGTCGTTGTCTTGTATGTAGTTTTATTGTTGAGTATTTGTTTTATTCTTGGTTAATGTTTAATTAACTAATCGTAATTCATAAAATAATTAAGTATTGTTTCACTGTTATTTGATTTAATCAAGAGTTGGAAAAATGTTAAAATTGAATAAATAATAAATTAAAAGTGATTTAATTAATTAAAAGTGAAAATAATTATAATTAAATTAATATAGTTGAGAGTCATTAAATATTATTTTTTTTAATATTAAATTAGGAAATTTTGTGGAGATAATATCTAAATTTAAATAATTATTCCAATTAAAATTTTAGATAAATGTGAGCTTTTAAAAGCTGGAAAAGGACCAATAGGAAGGGGGCTTTTTGTGAAAAGAAAGCAGATGTGCTTTATGGAGTTTTATTTTTGATTTATTGTTTTGATGAGGAAATTTATTCACACACAAGTTTGTTCTGGTGGGAGTTTTGCTCTGTAGTTTTTAGATCTAGAAAAGAAAAATAAGAAAATAGCTTTCAGTTTTGAGTCTTGAGTAGTTTTGGAATAAAAATTATTGTGAGTTGGAAAGAGAAGATTGCTCAGAAGAACATTGAAGGAAGAAGGTCGAAGAAGGAGTTACAGGAGAAATTCGAGAGGAGGTTACAGGCGGGATTCTCCTTTAGACACAGGATTCTAGGTTTTCCCCTTTTATATTATTAATACTTCGTAGGTCTGTAAATAAATCTGATTTCTATGTTTTCGAAAATTGTTTGAATGAAGTTTAGGTTTTGAAAACTTGTTTGTGCTTAAAACTTTCGAATCTTTTGTAGGAATCGTAGTTCAACCTATTTGAAAAAATTCTTCAATATAACTTAGTTGAGAAATTTATTGAGTTTGAAATAAAAATCATGTTACTATTAAAACTGTGCCATATTTATATTGGGTCTTTCGTAAAATCTATTTGTTTGTATTATTAGTCTTCTGAATCTCTGTTGAAATTTTTTATATATATTCCTATATATGTTTAAATAGAATTGGATATACATATTTGTGTGATAATACTATTGAGTTATTTTAATACATTTTAAAATCATTATGGATCTCTGTATTTTGGTTGTTATTAGTTCATGAGATTAAAATAAAAGTCAGTTCTGTTGCAGACTTTATATGGCAGATACTGAATATAAATTATTTAATTAACTTCATAACTCTTTTATAATTTCTCTGTATTTTTTTCCTATGAATTAAATTTTAATATAAAAATCTATATTTATATATATACCTAAATAATATATATATTCTGGGCAAGCAAAAAATAAAAATAAAAATAAATGAATAAATAAACGTACATATCCTGTACGCTGTGTCAGGCCTCGTTTTCTGTGTATCAAAATAAAATGATTATTTTCCTGTTTATTGAATTTCGAAAATCGCGTTTCTTTTAAATTCGTTTTAATATAAAAACAAATAAAATTAAAAAAATAAAAAATAAATAAAAAAAATAAAAATTTAATTTTTTCAGTATTTGGGGGTGGGGGTCGGCCGAGGCCGTACCGCCCACGTCCCCACTGTGGGGCTGCGGCCACCACAGGGTGGTACGCAGTACCACCGACGGTGGCAGCCGCGGCCACCACTGGGTGGTACGCAGTACCACCGCCAGTGGGACTGCGGCCACCACATGGTGGTACGCAGTACCACCAGTGGTGGGACTGCGGACCTCCCACTGGGAGGTACTGCCATGGTTAAAACCTTTATTTTAAATTTTTTAAAAAAAAATTTCATTTATGAATTTTATTTAAGGAATTTTGTTTCTATTCATATCAGCTTATTTAATTATATAAATATATATATATATATTATATAATATTTAATATATATTTAATATATATATTATTTATTATATATGTATATATATATATATTTATTTATCTTTGGAAATTTAATTCAAATTTCGTTTTAATTATATATATGTTTTAAATTCAATTTAATTTGAATTGTTTGTATAATAATATGGTTCCACTTATTTATTAAATGATTATTTTATTTCGGATGGGGTTTGGTTATTCATTCAAAATTATAATTTTCTTTCAAATAGAATTGGATATAAATGTTAACCTTATAGAATGTTTTTAAATTTAGTGTTTAATTATTTAATTTATTTTGAAAATTGATATTTATATAAAGGAGATTTATGTGTATATATTGTGAGTACGTTTTAATATTTTGCAATATTATAGTTAATTTTGAAATTGGAAATAAATTTATTGTGTGTGTTGAATAGAGTTGTGCTCGTGTAATTGATTGAGTTATTAAGTGGAATTTGTTGTTCATGATAATTTGTTTCCTTTTATGGGTTGGATCAAACGTAGTTGTGATTCTTGAAATATTTCGTTAATTCTTCTGTGGCATTTTCTTCTTAGTGCTTTTGTGTCAACCCTAGGTTCACCTTACTGTTCGTAAGAGTATATGATATTGTTAAGGGCTTCTAGAGGTGGAATGCGTGTCTTTCATGTTTCTTTTATTTCCCATGTCGGGCAATTAGGGTTAAGGGTATTGTAAGTCTTCCAGAGAAGTTTTCTTGAGTGGGGGTTCATTTTGGTGAATCGATTTGATGTATTGTACTATGATGTTATACCCGGTTTCCATGAACGGGGATTTGTGCCTCCTGAGAAATAGGAGTGGGTAATGAGAATTGTACCTCCTTTGGAAGGAGTGTGTATTTGGATTAGTTTCCTCCAGTGGTTGGAGTGGGTTCCATGTTTGGTTTTCTCCTTGGATTGGAGAGTTTTTATTGTTTTGTTACCTCTTATGGTATCGTACCTTGTGTGTTGTCAATAGGAGAGTGGCTCTTTGTGGGGGTCCGGCACACAAAGGGGCGCCAGGGTAACCTACCTAGAGTTTAATTAAGTGATAATACAAATGAATTAATGGGGGGGCTTTCACACTAATAAAGATAAAGGATGTCTCTCTCATGAAGCAAGTGAATGATAAGGCTCGAGATGAGATGGACGCATAGTTTTGCGTGAGGGTCCGGCGGCCGGTAGAGGCAAGCCAGGGTAACCCAGGATGGGGGTCCGGTAGCCTAGGAAGGTTGAGCCAGGGTAACTCATGGCAATTTATGCATGACACTCTTCCTATGTCAACAGCTAGCCAGTTATTGTGCGATGTCTATGATCTTGTTCTCTGGAAGCATTGTAACCTTGTGTTAAGTGACTTTGTGATTGTAGTTGAGAAGTAATATTGTGATTGTTGTGGTTAAGTGCCTTGTCGTTTTCTCTTTGGTCATTGTTGGATGAGGTCTTTGTTATTATGCCTTGAGTTCATTGAAGTTGTGCATGTGACTAGTGTTATTTGGGAAGGTGTTTTATTGTTATGTTCAGAAGTGATTTGTTGTTATGCCTCTTGGAATGGTTGTCGTGAGTTTTCTAGGTGGTCTTGATGTTATGTGTCTGTTGGGAGTCAGTCTTTGTTATTGTTAGGCGTACTTGGTCGGGGACCCTTCCTTGTCTACTCTCAGCACGGGGGTGGTTGGGTGGAACGTGCTTCGCACCCCATTGGGTTCCCTCTTCTGTTGCAGATGTATTTTCTTGCAGGTTTTGGCGGATGTTGATGATCCAGTGTCCTTATGTACCAGATTGATGTATAGACTTCTTATGTAATGTATTCATTGTTGGGTTGTCTCCCACATGTGTTGGGATGACATTGGTGTAATTTGTATATGTAGTTATCGTGATGTAATTTCAGATAATTGTATTCTTCTATCTTTGGTATGTAATAATTATTCAAGCCATGTATTTATTCGGGATCTTTTGTTATAGTTGGTTATGTTGAATTATATCTATCGAAATTATGTAACACTTTATAATTCCATGTATTTTCATATGTGCTTATGTTATTAATATGGATATAGTTGATTTATATTTTAAATGATGAAATGGGTATGAGTAGATATGCGTAATGGATTAATTATTGTTATTTTATTATCGTGTTATGGGTTAGAATAGTCATGTCACTTTGTGTACCCCATTGGAACAAGTTGTGCCTCTTAATATAATGTTATGTTGTAATACTTAAGTATGATTATTATATTCTTAAAAAAAAAAAAATTGTTCCTTTGTTTTAGTTCCTTTGGGGTTCGCACGGCGGGGCGTGACATAAATATTCAAAATTTCAATCTATGAAAATATATAACCAAATGATCCTTAGTTTTCATATATCACTTGTGATGAGAATGGTGAATACTATAATTTAATAGGCCAATCTTTAGGCACTAATTCACCATTGTTAAAATGATCCTTAGTTTATTAAAAAAAAAATTCAGGATTATAATTTTTTACAATTTCTATTAAACCAAACTCAAAATAATGGTATAGATTAAGATTCTTATCTTTATCCTACATTTGGGTCATGTTTGATTAGATTTACTATCATATTTAGAAGTTGTATTTTGTTATTATATATTTTTTAACATATATAAAATGTATGGTTGGATTAGTTCAAGATGTTTATAACAAGTATACAATATGAAGTCAAACTTTATTAGATTGATTCTTAATAAATTAGGAATAATGATTAAATTTATAGTTTTATGCAATCTATAAGTATAAATAGTTTGATGGTAGAAACTTTATACATATAAAAATATGATAAATGTGATTATTTTTCTTTCCAGTCTATAAATTTTTTATGTTCTTAGCTATATAATTGAGATGATTCACTCATAATGTAGTGATAAAATTCATCCTTATATGGAGGATTTTATATTATCTTCCATTAAATTCATCCTCTTTATGTGATTCTTATGGAATATTGATATTCTAGTGCGAATTCTTAATTTTAGACATACTTAACTAATTAAATTTAGGTTCAATGAAGGAAATAGAACTTTTTTTTCACTTACACAATCCTATCTTGAAGTTCATTTATGTTAACAACTATTAAATTAGACTATTTTTTATCCCCAATTATTTTCAAATAATTTTACACTAATCTTTGTTTTTAGATTACTCCTTCCTGGTCTAGCTATGAATTTTTCTTATTCTTTCTTTCATTGTTTCATAAATAAAATTTGAACCATTTAAGGATGATAGGTTATAGATTATAGTTGTCTTCCAATTCTTTATAAATTGTTCAACCCTCTCATGGTCTAAATAATTTTACATTCAACAACCATGTCTAAAGTACATTATATACCCAACCTCTTCCCCTATTTAACACACTCATAAACCTTGTTACTAATCTCATTCGAAGAGGTGGAGCAACCAATCTTAGAGGGATCCTCATCCATGGGTATTTTATCTTTTTTCTTGACACTGAGATCCACCACATTTTTAGGTGGTTATCAATAGAATTAATCATTTTAGCAAACATAGGAGAGACGTGGGAAAAATCAATCTAGGCTTTAGTACTATATTCTAGAAATTTTAGAGCTAGAAGCTAGAATCCTAATAATGATAGCCTTTGGATAATACACAAGTTTTCCTTTTGAAGGGATTGGGGAACACTTATTGGATGGATTTTATTTCCCCTTCACCAAATTTTGATTAGGATTAAGAATTGAAATAATAAAATTCTCAAATTGGTATAAGAAAAAAATAAGACCTTGGTGGAGGGGAGCTCATTTTTTCCCATGTGCAACTCTAATAATAGATTTCTTAAATTACATGAGTAAATGAAAAGAGAAGCTAACAATTCACATGCATCTAAAATTATTTATAAGATAAAAGTGATAGGATTTAAACAAAATTTATAGTTTCCTTCTATGATGAAATAAATAATCAAGTGGAAACATTTATATACTTGTGAGGAAATCATCTATATGTTCCTTCCTCTTGTATTTACTTTCTTTATGAGACTTCAAGACCTTCATGGATAAATCATTTGTAGTAGCAATACCTTCCTCATTGACTTTAAAGGTTAACCTTATTACCTTTTAACCAAAATTTTAATAGCATTCAATTTTGTGTAATTTATGGAGCACTATTATCATTTTAATTCAAAATAATGTAAGAAAATTATATTAATTTAAAAATTAAAAAATCCTAAAATAATAGTTTTAAATTAATTGAAAACATGGTTGGACCCCTCTAATTTTGTGGAACTATTTCTTAAAAGCTATTTTAGTTGAATTTTATATAACAGGAAAAGGAAGCCACATATGACATTAAGACCTTCCTTGATGGTCTTTACTAGGAAATTTTTAATTTCATTCATAGGTCAAGGTATTTTAAATAAAAGTTGTGTTTGGAAAAATTTATTTGGTACAAACTCCCAAAAAAATTAATGTTATATGTTTATGCTATTAACACATGAAAATTTGGGCCTTAAAATAGCCACATCATCCCCATATTTTAATATAAATGAGACAATGGGGCTTTATGTCACTTATAATAGATCTACTATTCTTAAATTATTTGATATAGCACCATTTCGACCAATCCATATATCCTAATTTATATCAAATCATAGGGTGTCAATTTCAATAATTACACAATGAAGCACATACGATTTTTCATTTTCTAGTAGAGGGTTATCTTATTATGCCATTAAAATAAAATATAGGTCCTCAATACTTTTCATCTTTATTTTCCATCATTACATTTAACCTTATAAGGGACAACTTTATTGGTAATCATCTAATGCATTAAGACAAATAATGTCAAGCTTAAGCCCTTAATTTTATAAATAACTTAAAATAATTTATAACATGGGTAAACACTAGAGTCAATTGCATAATCTATCATATACTTATCAATAAAATTTCATATCATATGTATCATTCTAATGACTATCTTCCAAATAAATTAATTCTTCTAAATAAATTAAAGTGCTCAATTATGGTTACATGTTACCAATTTTACTTCTTGTAAAATAATATAATCAATAGACTCATAAGAAAACATACAATCAATAGCTCTCTTGCTAAGAGATTCTTTACCTTTTACATTTAAACTATTAGAATTCATAATTAACCATGGTAACACTTAATATAGTCTATTAATAAAAATATAAAGCCTTCATTTCTTCCTCTTTTGGGAGACTTGGATCTACAACCAATTATGTGCATCATTCCATCTTTCACCAATGATTTGGAACATCAAGGATTGATCATTGTGCATCACGTTATACAAAGCTCGTCCATTATATCTAGTTGTAGAATTTGTATAGGCAACTTTTTCAAATTTTAAAAATGTAAGAATTGATTTATTTTACTATAATATCCAATAAATTTATAAAAATAAGAGTAATAAAATAATTATTAATATTATCTAAATGAGTAAATATAACCATATTTTCATATGGAGGATTTTATATTATCTATAAGATTTTAGGTAATAGAAAAAATATGTACAAAGATTAAATCTTCATTTTCTCCTATTCTTTCATTATTTCTTTCTTTTTGTACTAGGGTTAAATCTTCATCTAGGTTTGTTGTGTACTTATAAGAAACCTTTGTTCCTTAGTATCATGTTCTTGTAAATTGTATGGTAACTTTCATGGTAAATATTATGTGCATGTGTCCCTTCCTCCTATCAAATTTTCTTTATGGATATGAGGAAGTTTATTTCTAATTTTTTGGTTTCCTCCTTATCAAAATATTGCTTCAATAATTTTGAAATCATATTTACAAGATTATCATCTCTCTCATTTTCTTCTATTATTTGTACCTTCAATAATGACTAAATTGATTTTACATGACTACCAATGTTAAGTAATGATGCTTTCCCTTTATTAATAGTTGTAGGAAATAAATCTTAGATGCAACCTTTATCAAGATTTTTTAAGTCTTTAATGAAACATTTTGTACTAGAGTGCACACTTGTAAATTTAAAATTTAGAACTATTTTAGATTATGTTTTGTGTGCAATCTAGTAATTTGAATGTTTTGATTATTAAAAACTATGATAGATGTTGAATGTTTTTTTTTTAATGGTATGAAAATATTATTGATGAGTAGATGAATTATTAGAACTGTTTTAGATTTCTATTCCCTATATCTAGATATATTATTTACCAAGGTCTCATTGCTCCTTTAGGTGTACATACATATATAACATGGAAAATGCAGATGTTCCACCTCCAAAATCTTTGTTTGCAAATACCACTAATGATATTAAGAAATTGAGAGACTCATTAGTATAGGGTGCAAACCTAAGGATATATTATGAACCATGCATGTCAATATTACATAGTCTAGAAAAACTAAGAGATGAACTTGAGAGGACTAGTGCATTTTCCCTAGATAGCGTAGCTACTATTCTTTCCTGCATGCGGGAAGAAGTACATGATGAGGTTACCCTTAAACAAATATAGGATAGTGTGACCAAAGAAATGATAAAAACCACTTGTTTTCCATTTTATCAAAATGTACGTAAGGTTAGGGGATACTAGGTAACTAAATGTGTCTATCATGTTATGGCCTCATTGATCTACCCACGATTTCTCACAGCACATGGTCAATATCCAAACAATGACCATATTCCATTATATTTTGTTCAACAGTTGTATGTTGAGGTCCATTTGGGCCTCAAAGTCAACTACCTGGACATTCCACCATGTGCTAGTTAGGGGCGTGGTAGGATTTCCAATAGGCCCAACTATCATCAAGCAGATAGACCAACCCCAATGTTTAGGGTATTGGTTTGCGAGAGGTCTATTGCTCTCACCCCAACTCTAGCCCCCATAGCAGATGAGGTTGTCATTGCTTCCCAAAAGGAAGCAATTGACACTATAGGTGACATTGCAGTTGCCACCACTAGGATATCCATTGATTGTGTAGGTTAGTATTTGATGTCTAGATGTTCCTAATCAACACATTTTTAGCATAGTGGACCACCATGGATCCTTTTATAGCAGCGGGCATCCATACTCCCACAGAGGTTAAGGAACTTATAGGAGATATGGCATGCAAGACTCTGCATTGCTTGGTTGAGGACCTCTTGGAGGCATATGCCTTCATTGCATCAGACTATGGGATTGGTGTAGAGCATGTCAGAGATCATTTGGAACACAAAGCCTATTCACTTCGAGGATCCTATCACTCTCAACCCAGCACTAGTGCACATCAGGATCCACCTACAAATCATTCAGTAGCTACACGGACTATGGGTTTTACTGAGATGTTGATTGCTTCCAATTCATCATCTTTGATGCCATCTCACCTGCATAGTCCTCTTCACTCATCATTTATGGAATGACATGGGATAGATCAAATGGATGCATATGTTGGTTCTTCGCTTAACCATTTGGTTGATATGGTGGTGGCGACTGTTTCAGAGGACTTAGGTCATCTGATATCAGATGATATGCATGTATGTGTGCATGTGCATGTTTCAATTCCTTTTTAATGATTTTTAAATTTTAGTTTTAACTAGATACTCATGTAATGATATATATGTATATATATTGTAGGTGGACATACCTCATGTCACTCCTAGCCTTGGCCTAGATCATGTACATCGACGTGACTCTATGGATGAATCTGTTGCCAATGGACATGTGAGTTTTAAATTTTTATATATACACATGTATATGTACATGCATATGTATGCATAGATCTAGATATATATTTAAAAATACAAGTACATTCTTAAAAATAACTTTCATAAAATTTATTTAACATAATTTATATGTATTTAACACATTTTGTACACAATTTTATTTGTAGGGCTTAGCAGATCCATCAGAGCAGGACCATACTCATTCAGATGGTCATTTGACTAGGAGTCGACATTCATATTAGGCCCTGCACTAGATTTATGATATTTACTACATGTATTTTCTTATATGATGATCTTTAGTATTCAACATGTGATGATCTCTAACTTACATTTTCTTATATGATATACATAAATTTTCCTCTTTGCTTATAACATGTTATGTTTATACATTGAATCTATTTACATGTATGTATGTGTTTGCTTATGTTTACATGTTTATATGATATATACATATACATTTGCTTATATTCAATATACATACATTTTCTTATTTGATGATCTCTTAGAACTTACATTTCCTTATATGATATACATTTGATCTCTAGTAGAATTTAGGAAATAAATGCAACTTTATAATTAAGTTCATTCATGCTGATCACAATAAATATTTTGCAAACACACCCATTGAATTTTATAGTAAATAGTAAAAATTTATAAAATAAATGACTCCCAAGCTCAAGTAAATTAATGATATTTTATAAATGAGTGTATTTACAAGCCTATTTATTAATGCACATGTTCTTCTAGTTTTAAAATTTGATAAAAATGATGAAATTAAAATCTTGATAGAAAATAAGAACAAATAAAGTGCATCACTTTGTGGTACAAAAAACTCCTATTTTTTAAAAATGACTTAAGCAAAATGAACCATTGAGGAGATGAGAACAAAATGTAATTATAAAGAAGAGGTAGCAACATTCCTTTTATAATTATATACCATCCTTCAAACACTTTTAGGCTCTAAGTTATAAAATTTTATGTTAAATTATTTCATAAATAATCTCTTAATCTACACCATTATTAAATTATAGGAAAATTTTATTCTTTGAAAAATTAAGAAAATTCAATTCAAATTATACCTCTATTATCTTTTTGACAAGTAACAAAATTCTAAAACTACTAGATATGTTGCATACCTATACATCAAATAACAAAAACTCCATAATGAAATAACTTGTTTGATTACCACTTGATTTATTTAAACTAGGATCTAGTTATTCCATAAACTAGAATAACTTTTTTCTCATATGCATATAAATACAATCTTATTTTTCATTATTCCATATCAAATTGCAAGATTAATTCACATTTATATCACTTGGAGCGTAGATTTTGGAGAAGAGGTTTTTGCACATTTATTAAGGAGGCAAATATTGGAGAAGACAACTTTTCATTTTTATCAATCAAGGAAAAATTTGGAGGAGAATTTAACTAAGTTGGTAGAGGATTTGTTTTGAGTCATCTTTAACTTGAAGAATAAAATGGGAAAACAAAGAAAAAGAAAAAATGTGTCTCAATGAAAATTATCAAAAGAAGAACAAAAGAGGCATGAAAAAAACTTGGAAAATTATCATAGAAAGAAACAAGGTACATGCATGTTTCTTCTCTCTCTCTCTCTCAAGTGTGTGTTTAGGAATTTTATTAACACCTCAATTTTTTTTTCTTATAAATATATTTCCAATTATGAAAACCATGTTAGATTTAACTTGGAAACTTTAATACTAAAAAATAACCATCTTGCATAGACATTACCTAAATTTCTTATCATCTATTTACAATTTATTTTGTTCCATGGAATTCTTAAGTTAAATTTTTTTTGATATTTTATTTGTTCCAAATCCACTTAAATAACTCATAGTCTCTCATTTTTTTTTTCTTGCATGTAAATTGAAACAAGTAGGAAATTCTCAAGCTGAAGTCGAGCCAAATCTAGATATTGGATCAAACGAATTGGGTGAAGAACACATGGACCTTCAAGTTAGAGAGGAGACCCAAGTTCAAACAATTCTTGTTGGAGAGGGGTCAAGATCACTTCCTTCGACTGGTATGGATGAGAATATTAAACTAGGTGAAAATTCTCTCACTTATAGCATCATGTCTTATCACTTTGTTTACTTGCATACATAAACTTCACTTATATAGAATCACCTCTCACTTTCTTTGCAAAATATTTTGTGACATGTAGGAAGGGCTCAACAAGTAGGAAGTTCTCATGCTGAAGTCAAGCTAAATATAGAAATTGGATCAAATGAATCTGCTGAAGAACACATGGAGCTTGAAGATAGGGAGGAGGACCAAGTTTAAACAATGCATGTTGGAGAGGGATCAAGATCACTTCCTTCTATTGGTATGCATGAGCATATAAAACTAGCTAAAAAGGTGAGGAAACAAATTTCTTATAGAAATTTAGATCATTTACTAGAAATGGATATGGAGAAACTAAAATTTTATGCCAACCAACCTTATAATAAGAGAAAGAGGTCAATGACTAAATCTATAAATGGAATAATCAATGATTATTTCAATCATCTTGATACACTTGAAAAAACCCAATTGTTATCACGTTTACTTCTTCGTAATGAGTTGAAAGAGTCATTACAATTGTTAGGTGTACATTCGATATCAAATAAGAAGAAACACATGGGATTACAAAAATATATTGCTCAAAATGTTAAAAAGGGTTTATAATCCATTGGGAAAGAATCTTGATTAGTGGATAAGACCACTACAAGAAGGGTGATGTTGAAATTTATTGTACATAAGATATAGCAAGAAAAAGAAAAATGTTTGAACTTTTGGCTGGAATTGGTTATAGTAGAGCCACATTAATAAAATATGAGAAAAAGAGAAAGTTTTTGGATGAGAGTTCAGAAGGAAATTGGGAAATTATGTGTAGAGATCTCCATTCTAACAAGATTGAAGATGTTGTTAGGAACTTGATCTAAACTTTTTGGCATGATCAGACTCGTCCCTCATCAAATACTAGAGATGTTATGAGACATAGGATTGGGCCTGGTATTTATGAAAATCATATCAAATAGTGGCTAGACATAACACAATTTGAGATGTATATGAAATTTTGTAATACATATCCTCATATAAAGATTGGGAAAACAATATTTGAAAGGTTAAAGCCATATTTTGTGAAGATAAACAAGTTTTTTGAAAATTGTTGCCATTATCATATTGAATTTGATCTCTACTATCAGGTGTTTTGAAAGATGACAGAAGAAAGTTGTGGGTTTCAAAATGCACCTCCTAAGTAGACAAGTTTTTTCATAAAGGCTATATTATGTGATAATGAAAATGGACCTCAAATAAAATGCATAAAAGGAATTTGTGAGACACGTGGAAATTTGGCTAAATTTCCTTCAAGAAAAAGGGATACTGAACTAACAAAGATAGTAAATTGCAAGAGGTAAGCTGTTTTTAGAGAGTTTATTTATTTCAATTTGATTAGATTATTATTTGAATTCTCTAATGTAATATTTCATTGATTGTGTAGTTTATTACTTATTCACATATTTTACTCACATAGGTACAAGTTTGTAAATTTTCAAACAAATTTTGGGAAAGAATCCACAAGGTTGAACTATGTAGAAGAGGAGATTCTTATTGGAAAATTTATGGAAGATTTTCAAAAAGTGATACAACCATACATACAAAATTCCTTTTTTTCTAAGTGGAAAGCATAACAATTCCAAACATTGAGGGATACTTTCCCACTTGGAATAGTTCTATTAGTAGTTGAGTTTTCAGAAAATTACTCCTTTGTACATCAAAAGGAGATTCAATCAGAGTATTACTTTTCAAAGAAGATCACTATTATGGTTCATGTGTGTTACTGACATGTCCAATCAGAATTGGACAGTGTTGAGAATACAGATTAAGAGTGAGCCATTAAGAAAGAGTATCACTTTTATATTAGTGATGATAAAGAGCATGACATGCTTTTTGTAATACATTGCTTTACAATTTTTTTTGAGAATTTGAGAAGCAGGGGTGCAAAATTTGAAAAGAATTTTGTATGGTCAGATAGATGTGCGGCACAATTCAAATCTTCATAACCATTCTATGCACTTTGTAGATATCATAAAATCTACAAAATACCACATGTTTGGAGTTTTTTTCTAGAGTGGGCATCGAAAGGGTGAGCATGATGGAGCATGAACTTGTATCAAATGAGATTTAAGAAAGAATCAAATGAGTTATTCAGAAGATCATATAGACAATGCACATGATGTTGTTAAATGGTGCAAGAAACACTTTGCATCAAATGTGGTCAACACATCTTCAAGAACAAACTGACACATTCCACATAGAGTGTTTTGGGAGATATTGGGTATGTATAAATTACATTTTCAAAAATTTTAATTTATTTAAATTTAAAGTATATATATATAAATACATGTTTTTTCACATAAGTTTGTTGTTGTACATGTATCTAGGTGTGGATAGAAGATCAATGCATGGATGCAAGAGGGTAGAAAAAAAAAGATCTTTGCATTGTGTTAGGATTTTAGGTAGTTGCCATGGATGGACATTACACACAAGGGATTACTCTTGTTTTTGCACTGAGTGCATTGTTGGAAACTCTGATCATGCATGCAACAACCAAGAACTTGGATATGATGGTAAATGGGATAACATGCCACTAGTTGTTTCAAAAACATATGATGAAAATGAGGAAGAAAGATTTGAAGACATTCCTTTGATTTCAATTGATTATGACCATATTTCAAGATTGGTTAGAAAAGGTATTCAATAATTTAAATATTATATATATCTAGTTAATGATCTTTAAAGTCTAGAGACATTTCTAATTTTTTTAGAATTTTTTTCTATAAATTTGGTGTATAGGAGATTTTTTTGCAGTCACAGCAAAGCCTAGAAACATAGAAGGTGTTAGCTATTATTTATTATGTTGCACAGAAGAGAGGAATAAGCTAACACAACCTAAAAAAAGTGATGGAATGTTATTTCCCACAGGTTAGTTTGAATTTAAAATTATATATACATTGTGTTCACATGTGCACATTACATTATAAACATTAAATATATATTGTACAAACCTTGAGCACGAAAAATGTTGTACACATTCATATGTCTTAACTTAGGTTAATGTTTACCATGCAGGTTCTATTGTAGTGCAAGGGGCATGTGTAAAAAAAGTCAAAGTTGTTCAGCATGGGATTCATTTTGTTGACTATTAACCTGATAACAAGGCATATCAATATAGTCACTTAATAAATGCTACCACCCTACATCTTCATGCAATTCCACATGCACGTGGTGGTTGAAGAAAATGGAGACTAGATAGTGATGATCATCAAAACATTTTACATGTTATTGAAGAGCGGGCTGAACCAGAATTTTTGAGTTAGATTATATCCATTATTTTCAAGTTCACCTGTAACCCTATACATGTTCAACTGAGAACTTATTGTAACTTGTACATAGCTGTAAATCATTTTGCATAAATTCCAGTTATATGTACATATTTGTTCCATGGAATTCTTAAGTTCAAGAATCCTTGATTTCATTTGAAAGTTCAAAGTTACACTTATAACATAATCTCTCACTTTTTTTTCTTGCATGTAAACCCATATATATTCTTTCAATACTTATTTGAAACCTAGTGAGGTTTTTAAAAATATTTTTGCCTAGAAATTACAATTATATACAACATATATTTGTTCCATCTTATTGTTCCATGGGAAATTATGTATTTTAAAATTAAGTATTATCTAATTATAAAATTTTTGAACACATTTTTAAAACATAAATCAATGCAAATAAAAATAAAGTTGCCATCAATTTAATTCACAAAAAATACTGCAAATGGAAATAGAATGTTCCCATCCAGTTGCCAAATGAATATTTAAATGACTTCTATATGAATCCCTCTCTACCCTCTACCCTTAAACACTCTACCCTCTACTCTTAACCCTGTACCCTCTATCTCTCTCCCACTCCCTCTCTCTCTCTCTCTCAAGTCTCCCCCTCCTACCCTCTCCCTCTTTTACATATCTCTCTCTCACTCACTCACTCCTATCTTGAGCTCCCCTCTACCCTCTATCTCTCTCCCACTCCCTCCCTCTCTATCTCTCAAGTATCTCCCTCCTACCCTCTCCCTCTCTTAGGTCTGTCTGTCTCACTCACGCAAGTTCCTTCTATCTCGAGCTCCCCTCTACCCTCTACACTTAACCCTTAAAACCTAAACGGGTCTTAAACCCTCTACCCTCTATCTCTCTCTCATTCTCTCTCTCTTTCTCTTAAGTATCTCCCTCCTACCCCCTCCCCCTCTCTCCCCTCTACCCTTAACCCTTAAAACCTAAACCCTTGTACCCTCTACCCTTTATCTCTCTCTCACTCCCCCTCTCTCTCTCTCAAGTATTTCCCTCCTACCCTCTATCTCTCTCTCATCTCTTGCTCTATCTCCTCACCCCCTCCCCCTCTCCCTCTACCCTTAACCCTTAAAACCTAAACCCTTGTACCCTCTACCCTTTATCTCTCTCTCACTCCCCCTCTCTCTCTCTCTCAAGTATCTCCCTCCTAGACCCACTCTCCATCTCTCTCTATCAATCACTCCTATTTATAGATCCCCTCTACCCTATACCCTTAAGCCTTAAACCATTAAATCCTCTCTCTCTCACTCACTCACTCCTTCTATATTGAGCTCCCCTCTACCCTTAACCCTTAAGCCTTAAACCCTAAACCCTTGTACCCTCTACCATTTATCTCTCTCCCACTCCCCCTCTCTCTTTGAAGTCTCTCCCTCATATCCCCTCTCCCTCTCTCCCATCTATCCCTAATCCTTAAACCCTAAACCCTTATACCCCCTACCCTTTATCTCTCTCCCACTCCCCCTCTCTCTTTCAATTCTCCCCCTCCTACCCCCTCTCCCTCTCTCCCCTCTACCCTTAACCCTTAAACCCTAAACCCTTGTACCCTCTACCCTCTATCTCTCTCCCACTCCCTCCCTCTCTCTCTCTCTCTCAAGTCTCTCCCTCCTACCCACTCTACCTCTCTCAAGTCTCTCTCTCTCACTCACTCCTTCTATCTCTAGATCCCCTCTACCCTCTACCCTTAAGCCTTAAGCCTTTAAACCCTCTCTCTCTTACTCACTCACCCCTTTCATCTCTAGATCCCCTCTACCATCTACCTTTAATCTTGAAACCCTTAAACCCTATCTCTCTCTCTCTCACTCACTCCTATCTCTAGATCCCCTCTACCCTCTACCCTTAAGCAAGTTAAACCCTTAAACCCTCTCTCTCTCTCTCAATCACTCCTATCTCGAGCATCCCTCTAGCCTTAAACCCTTAAACCCTTAAACCCTCTCTCTCTCAATCACTCCTATCTCGAGCTCCCCTATACCCTTAAACCCTTAAACCCTCTCCCTCTCTCACTCACTCCTATCTCTAGCTCCCCTCTAGTATTAAACCCTTAAACCCTCTATCTCTCACTCACTCACTCCTATCTCGAGCTCCCCTCTACCCTTAAATCCTAAACCCTTAAATGCTCTACCCTCTACTCTTAACCCTATACCATCTATCTCTCTCCCACTCCCTCCATCTCTCTCTCAAGTCTCCCTCCTACCTCGATCTCCTGTATCTCTCACACTCACTCCCTATATCTCTCTCCCCTCTATGCTTAACCCTCCACCCCTTAAAGCCTATGCCTCTATCTCTCTCCCCTCCCTCCATCTCTCTCTCTCTCTCAAGTCTCTCCCTCCTCCTCTCCCTCTCTAAGGTCTCTCTCTCTCACTCACTCCAAGTAACTATCTTGGGCTCCTCTCTACCCTCTACCGCCAACCCTTAAACCCCGTGGTCTTAAAACCCTCTGCTCCTATCTCTCTCCCACTCCTCCTCTCTCTCTCAGAGTCTCTCCCTGCATCTCTCTCTCCTCTATACCAACCCTTAGGCCCTCAAGCTTGTACCCTACCTTTATCTCTCCCTCCCCTCCTCTCTCTCAAGTCTCTCCTTCATAGACCCACTCTTAATCTCTCTCTCTCTCTATCCTCCTATCTCTAGATACCCTATGCCTTATACCCCATAAGCCTTAAACCTTTAAACCCTTTCTCTCTCACTCACTCACTCCTATCTCGAGCTCCCTTGTACCCTTAACCCTTAAACCCTAAACCATTGTACCTTATACCCTTTATCTCTCTCCCACTCCCCCCCTCTCTCTGAAGTCTCTCCCTCCTACCCCCTCTCTCTCTCTCCCATCTACCCTAACTATTTTACCCTACACTTTATCTCTTTCCCACTTTCCCCTCTCTCTCTCAAGTCACTCCCTCCTACCCCCTCTCCCTTTTTCCCCTCTACCCTTAAACCTTAAACCCTAAACCTTGTACCCTCTACCCTCTATCTCTCACTCCCTCCATCTCTCTGTCAAGTCTCTCCCTCCTACCCACTCTCCCTCTCTCAAGTCTCTCACTCTCTCACTCACTCCTTTTATCTCTAGATCCCCCTCTACCCTCTACCCTTAAGCCTTAAAGCCTTAAACCCTCTCTCTCTCTCTCTCACTCACTCCTTCTATCTCTAGATCCCCTCTACCCTCTACCCTTAAGTAGGTTAAACCCTTAAACCCTCTCTCCCTCTCTATCAATCACTCCTTCTATCTCAAGCTCCCCTCTAGCCTTAAACCTTAAACCCTCTCTCTCTCACTCACTCCTATCTCAAGCTCCCCTCTGGCCTTAAACCCTTAAACCCTCTCTCACTCACTCAATCACTCCTATCTTGAGCTCTTATCTAGCCTTAAACCCTTAAACCTCTCTCTCTCACTCACTCACTCCTATCTCAAGCTCCCCTCTACCCTTAAACCTTAAACTCTTAAACCCTCTTAACCCTCTATCTCTCTCCCACTCCCTCCATATATCTCTCTCTCAAGTCTCTCCCTCCTACTCCCTCTCTCTCTCCCCTCTACCCTTAAACCCTCCACCCTTAAACCTTTGTACCATCTATCTCTCTCCCACTCCATCCCCCTCTCTCTCTCTCAAGTCTCTTCCTCGTACCCTCTCCCTCTCTCAAGTCTCTCTCTCTCACACTCACTCAAGTTCCTTCTATCTCGAGCTCCCCTCCACCCTCTACCCTTAACCCTTAAACCCTAAATGGGTCTTAAACCCTCTACCCTCTATCTCTCTGCCACTCTCTCCCTCTCTTCCCTCTACCCTTAACCCTTAAACCCTAAACCCTTGTACCCTCTACCCTTTATTTCTCTCCCACTCCCCCATCTCTCTCTCAAGTCTCTCCCTCCTAGACCCACTCTCAATCTCTCTCTCTCTCTCTCACTCATTCCTTCTATCTCTAGATCCCCTCTACCCCCTACCCTTAAGCCTTAAAGCCTTAAACCCTCTCTCTCACTCACTCCTTCTATGTCAAGCTCTCATCTACCCTTAACCCTTAAACCCTCTACCCTCTACTCTTAACCCTATATGCTTTATCTCTCTCCCATTCCCTCCCTTTACCCTTATAATTCATTTGAACATGTAATTAAGATAACTAATAGAGATATAATGTTCTCAATATTTCTTCTTTGTTGTGAGTTGCTATTCAATTCCAATGGAGACTTTAAAGAATACTATGCTTTTTAAATACTCTAAAATTTCAAGAAGAATGGGGTGAAGAAAATACAAAATTTTCTTATTTCTTATCCACTTTAATATATAATCTCACACAAAAACATCCATTTGAAACCTCCACCAACTTCTCAAAATGGTTGTATTTTATGGTGGACTAAATCCACCAAATTCATGAAATAATTTGTATGCATCTATAATCATCATAGATCATATGTTATGATGAACTTAAAACTCATTCATGATGCCATATATTTGGAGACTTAACCCTTCTTTCCACCTCTCTACTTGTTATAAGTTGCTAAGATTCCCTACTAGAAGCATACAACTAGTGCCTATACTCATTAAAGAGCTTATATAAAAGCTAAACTTCATTGGTTGAAGATTCCTAATAAGTTTTATTAGGAGTTGTAAAATCCTAGAGAGCTAAAATAGTTCCTAGAAACTCATGTCCATTTGGGTAGCTAAAAAATTATTGACATTACTACCTCATAATTTCTCTCTAGAAACTCATGTCCATTGGGGTAGCTAACAAATTCTTGACATTACTACCTCATCATTTCTCTCTAGAAAATCATGTTCATTTGGGTAGCTAAAAAACTCTAGTGTAGTCATTCTATCATGTTTTCAAAAAATACATCAAAACCATTTATAATATCTTTTCCAAAGCCACATTCTCATGGTTCTTATGGTCAAAAGCTAAGGCTAAGCATGAATTCAACAATCAAGATGAAGAATCCTCATAGTAAATATTTGAGGCTATCCTTCCTCAAAGTTAACACAAGATTGTAGCTCAGACTAGAGGTGACTAAATGGGGTGCAAGGATTGAAAGTAGTTGGGCTAAAATGAGGGAGCAACCTCTAATTGCTTTATTTTTATTAGAGGAAAAACATGATTTAATGAGTTAAAAGCCATGTCCTTTTCACGATTTAATTTCATACATGCAGAATTCATTATCTTACAATCATGAAGGGTTAAGAACATGTATTGTTCTCATTTTCCTCTCTTTTTCATAATTGCATTCATTCACACCTCCTCCATGTTAAATAAGCAGAGAGTGAAAAATTTTGGAGCACCAGGAATGAGATTATTGGTAGAGATTTTTTTTGGAAGTGATTAGAGGCGTGAAGATTGAATGAAAAAGTCCCCAAGTATGTAGATCGACCTGTTTGTTTCATGTTTGATCTGTTGTACATTTCAATGTTATGTATCATCGTTGTGCCTTGTCTGTATTCTTACATTTTTGTGCTTATTTATAATATACAAGTATACAATATATGATTTATAATTATTAATAATATATAAGTATATAGTATATTATTTATAATTAAATTAATAATATATATGATTTATATATTATTAATAACTATTATATAGATATAATTTATATTATAGAGATTAAAAAGTATATAATTATTATATATTATATAATTAATATTATAAGTATATATTTAGAGGCAAAACATGATTTTATGAGAGTTAAAAGTTGTATCATTTTCATGATTTAATTTCCTACATGCACAATTCATTATCTTACAATCATGAAGGGCTAAGAATATGTATTCTTCTCATTTTCCTCTCTTTTTCATAATTGCATTCATTCACACCTCATCCATGTGAAATTTTATTTCTGAGATTTCTAACCAATTCTCATTTATTCGCGTAAACATGAGAGAGGTAACATCATAAATAAGGAGTCATAGGGGAAGTAAGGAAGTAAACTATTAGAAAAATGGAAAATAAAATAAAATAAAATACAACTATATAATTAATACTATCTAGTATAAAATAAAAAGTATATAATTAATAATAATTATATATTATTATTATAATATATTATAATAATAATTATATTATATATTATAATATAAAAATTATATAATTAAAAAGTATATAATTTTTGACATTTATATTAATATTATATATTATAAAATAAAACTATTAAAAAAATGACAAAAAAAAAATTGATTCATGGTAGGGGGTTTGAGCGAACACATTTTGTAGGTTTGACCGAACTGGCTTGACAAACATTTTTTTATTATATTTTGAAGAGGTTCAATTGAACCTGGGTTTGACCGAACATATTTTTTAGGTTCGACTGAACCACCCTTTTTCCCTTCCCCCTCCTAGGCACCAAAAATGTCCAAAATTTTGCACTTCAAAGCTCGATTTGAAAATGAAAATGGAGGAGACTTCACAAACCCAAGTGGTATCAGGTAGCCCTCAAAACAAGATATCCAACAAATATAATTTTAATATGTTTTGGTTTTATTATCTATTTGTTTTTTAAGTTTTATTAAATATAGGTTTTTAATAAAAAAAATGAAGCTCTTTGTTCTGCACATTGGAGAAATAGAAGATTATCACTTTTTTTAAATATGAGTGCACTATATATTAGATTCCTTGATCCAACAAAAAAATAATAATTTTGATACATACAATAAAAGTTATGTGTTATATGGTCACACTATGTCTGAATTGTAATTGGTTTGACTTTGACACTTGATTAAAGAAAAAATATTCAATAAAAAACTATCTAACCAAGTGGAAGCAGTAGATATCAGATTCATAAATATAAAGTCTAAAGAATTAGAATTTTATCCTTCATGGAAAAAATGTTATACATTATACAGTGAGCGTCACTTTTTAAAAATGTTTTCTTTTTGAAAAAAGCTAGTTTTTGAGGGAGATGGAAAAAGAAGTGCAATCTGATTCCAAAATTTTTGAAAAAAATATATTTAGAATCTACAACAAAATCTCATGAAACTCTAGTTTACATCATCTTCAAATTCCTCACAGTTTAGCTACTATAGGTGCCTGAAAGTGAAGATTTAGTTAAAAAATAAAATTCAGCATCCAGTTTGGCCAAAAATTGTAAACCACTATTGTGGGATCACCCATTGTTGAACACCATACTATTACCAATTACTTTAAAGTAGAAAAATAAAAAATGAAAACAAGAAAGAAGACATGAGAGATAACTAGGAAATCCCTATGCCAAGTCATATGTTTCCAAGTAAATCTACGTCATGCAAAAGAAAAAGAAAAGAGAGTGGTTGCCCCAAAAATGAAAACACCAAAAAACATAAGGAATCTATGGATTTGGGGTCAGTATGCTCTTTGCTGCAATGATTTTTTTTATTTTTAGAGAGCTTGGAATTGTCATCATCCTTGAAATACACATAGAACTAGAAGAATGACACAAAGAGAGAAAAAATAAATAAAAACCTCTTAGGTCAACATGGAAGAGACATAGGGTGTCTCAATGCCTTGTTTCATCCCCAAAAAGAAAACATAAGACAAATGAAAAAGAAAAGGAGAAAGAAAAAGGAAAATATTTTGGGTCAACATGAAGGAGACATGAATGTCTCAATGCCTTATGTCATCCCCAAAAGGAAAACATAAGAAAGGGAGAAAGATAAAATGAAAAGGAAAAAAGGAAACATAAATCATTTTGGGTCAACATGAAGTTGACATGGATGTCTCGATGCCTTGCATCATCCCTAAAAGGAAAACACAAGAAATAAAATAAAATGAAAAGGTGAAAGTGATGCAAAACATAGAGAAGAATGAAGGTACAAATAAAAAATGTCACAAAGAGAGAGAATGTCAAACAAAAGGTCACAGGGGATCACATTACGCACATGTAATCACACAAAAGTAAAGGAAAAAGAAAGAGAAAATGTAAAAGACTAGTAAGGAAAATGCAAGTCAACCTATGAGCAAGTCATCCACATCCCAATCAAGTTCTGTGTATGCCGAGGGTAGGAAAATATCCAAAGGGACAAGGGAAAGTGCCAAACTAGAAGTACCAAGTTCATCACTCTATATAGGAAATTTCTCATTTCAGCTCATGGAAGAGGAAAACAATGTGTTCAATTCAACATGCACCTTTTTGTTGATTTTAGTTGTTTCCTCATCGTTATCCAAGTTAATCACAATAGGCGGATAAAAGATAATGTCCATCAAAGATTTCATCTGTTGTTATTTTTGTATTGGATCCCTTTGTTTTGGTTGGGGAGGAGGGTCATCATGCATTGCTTCAGTCAAGTTCAGATTTTAATTTTCTTTATTTAACCCTTCATGTAACTTGTGAGTAAGGGAGTGACATTTACGTCTATGCTCTCGATCACCTTTGTTTATTTTGGTTTCGTTTTCAAGTTGTGTTTGTGTAAGAGTGGGTTGATCAACCATAAGAAGGAACCATATGAGGTTGTTCATCCACTTTCTCTTTTTCTTTGTAAACTTGTTTTATTTTAGGAGGTGTGATGGGGTTGTTTTCATTATCTCTTGGTCTTTTGGATGATGTAGGTAAAAATTCCTTTTTTGATTGGTCTTGGTTATTTGGTTCTTGTTGAGGTTGAAGCATGGTTTCATCTGCGATGGGAGGTTTAGAGATGGATGGGGACATGTTTCAAAGAGATAGCTCTACTATCTTCTTTTCCTTGAACTTCTGATAGAATAGGAAAAATAAGTCTTCTCAAGGTTTTATAGGTTCCATGGGTTTAGGCCAAAAGGAATCTAGGGAAAATTTTCCTTTGGAAGACATGGGGTTAAAGCCACTATGGTGGGCAATAAATATTTCATTTTTAAAGGGAAACTTTAAGAATTTGTGCAAAACCTAAGGGATAAATTTCATGGAGTGAAGCCATGGGTGGCCTAGCTTCACATAAAATTGGTTCGACTACAGGATGATGGAGAATGTGACATCTAATAATTTTGGTCCTATTTGTAATGGTAGGGTGATTGATCCTATTGTAGGGCATGAAAAACCATTATGTGTCTTGATCCATGCTTTCACTCTATCATATTCATCTTGATAGAGTCCATGAAAAAGTAAGAAATCCTCGATGATCACATTCTCTCTAGAGACAGGATCTATTAGTATCCCATTAGTGGGCTTGTCATAGATACAACTAGCTATGTAGAGAGGACCATCAGGAAAATGTTTATCGTTAGAGGAGAAAACGTCAAGAGGATCCTTAGGTTGGCTCTTATGAGGGATGACATCTATCACCACTATCATTTCATCCATAGGATTGATATTGATCTCTTTTTAGAACATGAGCATTGTTTCCATCATCTATATCAACATTCATCACATCGTTCCTTTTAGTTTTGAAATGGATTTGAAAAATGAAATATTGTGTTTGGGAATTGGGTTGGTAAAAAAATGCAAGTTTTTGTTCAAAGGAGCTAAAAACTTATTTCCTTGATCGCTAACACCTCCAATGGATAAACAGTTGGAATCAATGAGGTCTTGCACAAGATGTTTAAGATGCTTACAATATTTGATGGCATGTCCATTTTTTTGATGATAGTGGTAATAATCATTGGATTTAAAGCTCGAGGGTAAAGGCTTATTAGGGTCAAATGTTTTTATGGGTGGCAAGGGAATCATTTGTTGTCCTAGTAGTTGGAAAATTGTGTTATAGAGGGTATCAAGTAAGGGAGTGAATTTTCATATTGGATCACCATAAGTAAAGGGCACTATGGTTTTGACAGAAGCTACTTGGTTTTTGATGTTTTGAGTTGTTTGTTGAGGAAGGTTATATTGAAGGAACCCTTTGTTTTTCTTTCTAAACTGTTGGGCATTGTTTTGGTTTATGGGTTTAGATTTCTCAATTCAGGTAGAAGCGGACCTTGTATCTCGACTACTAACTAAATTTTGATAATCACGGAAGGAAATGCATAAATGCATGAGAGATGGTAATCTCATCATTGTCAAATTGTATTTTATTTTGATCTATAAGTTTTCTATGAACATCTTTTGAAGGTTTGGGTTAGGAACCTAGACATCGATTTGGGAATAAATTGATTGATAGCGTGAGACAGTCAACGATTTTTTCACCCTCATTTTCATTACATCTCATCAAATTGGATAAGGCCATCTTGGAAGTAATATGCACTTGGAAATGGTTTACAAATGAATCAACAAGTTCATTGAATGAACAAATTGAATTGTTCAGTAAAGAAGAAAACTATTCCAAGGTAGCATCTTTTAAGGACCTAGGAAAGAGTATTTCCAACAATTTATCATCAAGGAAAAAGTCACTACATAAGGAAATGTAGGAATTAATGTGGTTAGAAGGATCTCCCTTACCACCATATTTCTCAAATCTATGCACCTCTATTCCTTGTGGCATTGGTGTTTGCAATATTTCTAAAGGCAATGGACTACTTTTGACATAGTATGTGGGTGGGCCATTTGCATTATGGTTTATAGTGGAAATTTGTTTTTGCATGGATGAAACCATTTGGAAAAGTAGTTTTATGAGAGGATCATTACAAGTGGTATAAGATGGAAGTGAAAGTGGTGATTTAGTGTATGTATTGTTAGGACAAGTAAATGGAATTCTTATAGGTGGTAATGTGGTAGAAGATAGAACATGTGATGCCACATAGGAACTAGGGATGCTAGTAGGAATACCCAAGGAAGGAATCACATTACTAACTGGTTGCATTGTTGTTGTGATGTGGGGAGTGGTATATGTAGGTATTGAGGCTATTGTTGAAGGAGGAGGAATTTGAGGTACTCCTTAGCTTGTGACAATGTTTGTTGGTATAGGAACATTAGGGGTTTAAGAAAGATGTTATCCAAAGATATGAACTATTTTTTCACAAGGTCAAGGCCATCTTCAATTTTAAGCATGTAGTGAATGTTTTCTATGGTAGGAATTGCACTAGTCAAAATGTTTTCAAGGCTGATTTGATGTTGCAGGTTTATTATGTCTTCATGAATTTGAATTATTTTCTTTTGTAGGATATCATCATTCCTTTCTTCAACTTGCATGCTTCTTGAATTCAAAGAGTTGCTAAGGGTGTTATCCATGCCTAGTGTGCTAGTGTCAATACTAGGAGTGGAAGATCTAGATAACCCAAGATCCACAATGATTGTCGATGACATGATTCTCAAACTTATTCTCACTATGGTATTAGCAATAGGACACCAAACACTCATGCAAAGGCTACTAAATGCAGGGTGAATGCAAATGTAATGTAAGCTAATAAGAACAAATTTTCTACAACTAAAATTATGAAAAGTAAAACTAAAATGTAGAAATAACAAGCAGAAACGTAGAAACAGAACTATAAATGATAGAAAATTCAGTGAAAATTATGCAAAGGGACTAATTATCCCAAGGTGGTGAATGAGTCCAGATAGTAATTTAAAAAAATAACAATTTTTTAATTGAATTTTTATGCTTTTAATGTTTTCTAATGCAAGTCTAAAATGCAAATGCAGAATTTTACTGTTTTTCAATGAAATCAAGTGCAATAATGCAAGCTAAATGAGCTTTTCACTAATGCAAAAAATGAAACCCTAGAATACAAATTGAACAATGAAAAACCTAATGCAATATTAATGAAAGATAAATCTAAGATGTAAATGCACTCCAAATTATAAATATAATGCTCTATATGGAAGTTCACCAAAATGAATAAGAAAATTTTGTGCTCTCACTTTCACTTCTAGGGCTTTGCAACCTAAAAGGAAAGGGGACATAACTCCCCTATCCACTCAAGAACAAACCCTTGAGTTTTCAATGCAAAGGAGCTTGAAATTTGACAAAGGGAAGGTTATAGGGATATGCTAACAACAAATGAGGATTCACCACCAAGTGTAAACTTGGAAAATACAAAATGTTTGAAAACATAGTGTGATATGGAAACTAATGCTAAATGACCTAAGAATGAATGTAATATGTAACAAAAAGATATGAAACTGGAAATGTGCACCTAGGAAACTAAAAAAGGTAGAATGGAGGTCTGGATCACTAAAAATTATGATGTTGAAGCTTACTAGGACTCATACGTAAGGTTGGGTGAATTAGTCTAGTTTTCTAGAAAATATGCAAGAGAAGGTTTCAACCAAAAGGGTACTTATATCTACAAAAATCCTATGCAGGCTTATACAGTGGGAATCATTTGCCAATAGTGGCAAATTAGTCCACTTCTAGATTTCTAGAAATTAAAAACTAGATTTTGTAGCTCTCAGTCTGCTCTACTTTTCTCAACTGGTTTCCTAATTTGAAATTGCAAAATTCAGCCTATAGACCTTCTCCAAGCTTCTCCAAGGCCTGTTGACAACTTGATGGCCACTTTTCCAATCTTTCTCTTCGATAAATATGCAACCTAGACCTGCAAATCACATGCACAGAGAGGGAAAAATGTTATGGGTAATAGTGAATAGGGGTTTTCCTTTGTCAAACCCCTTGTTGGTAATTAAACCATTAAAATGAAATGAAATAGAATAAAGAATGATGAATGAACAAATAATGATGTTGCAACTCACCAAATCCTTGTAATATAATGTTGCAAACATGTAAATGATGGATCCAATGGATGTAGACTTGAATTTTTTCTTGATGTTGATGTAATGCTTACTTGACACACAAATCCTACATCACAATTGTTAGCTCTAAAACAACACGATACAAACAATCCTTGACATGGTGAAAGACACTTGAAGAAGCTCTTGATAGCTTGAAAATATTCTCTTGAAATTCCTTGAATGCTCTTATGAATGCTCAAATGATCTTGTGAACTCTTGAATGCTAGGATCACTTGATTGCTTATTAGGATGAAATTAGAGAAATAACTTTTTATTTATATTCAATTATGCAAGAATTCCTGAAATCACAACATTACAGGTTGACCTTGGATCTTGGAAAATAAAAACCTGGCAGAATTTTGAATTAAATTTGAATTTTGAGTTAAAGGGGACTCATTAACCCATAATGGCGAATGAGTCCCACATTAGGAATTTAAGGTGGGCTTCCAGATTTTGATATTTTAAATGATATTTAATAGGATTATTCTAAAAAATACAAATAAATTAGGCCCATTGATGTAAAATGGGGCCAATTAAAGCATAAGAAAGCCCAATTATTAATGACAAACCTAGGAAAGTGTAAAACATTGTTAGAACACTTTACAACACTTTGAAATAAGGCTTGGTAAACAAGACCTCAGAAAAGTGTGAAAGTATGTTGCAACACTTTATAGAACCTAGGTAAGGTACCATTTGAATCCTTTTAGTTCATGTGAAGTACCTTTTGGCCTCAGCCATTTTTATTTTTGGTTTTGTATAAATGTCTTCGGTATCAGGTGCACCCATGCTCAAATGAAATCATCAGAAAGGTGTGCAATGTGCCACATGGTTGTTGCACAACTTTCACCTTTCGTCTTCCTTTTGGGAGAAAGTTCGGGACACGTGTTTGCTTGTCAGAAATTTTTTTGGAAGCTTTGTTTGCAAGCTTAGGAGTTTATTCCTTCTTGACACATCATCTCCTTACCACAAGTATTTACACTGCCTATAATGTTATGTAATTAAGGAGTTTTTCAGAGCTTGATGGATTTTTCTTTTCTTTTCCTCGGTCTTTGGGATGGAAAGTTTTGAAACGATGCCTAGAAATTATGTGATTGGTCAACTAGGTTATTTTCCATGTTGTTTTTAGGATCTGATTGTGTATGAGCTTCTATCTATGCTAAAATATCTAAGGATTATTAATGCGGTAGCTGAAAGTTAATGAGCAGAGATCTTTTGTGACCTAACCAAGGGTCTATGATCCGATCGTGCGCTATCAACTGTCGACACCTGGTGGAAATTACTTTTGAGTTGAGGTGGAATGTATTTTCTATTCTGGCTATATAAGAAGGGAAATGACATAGAAGAAGGATTTTTTTGTTTTGGATGATAGATTTTTCCAAGAGATATTTCTTTGTAAAAAAAAGTGTTTTTTTTAGTTTTCTTAAATGTTTTAGAATTATTTTCAAAGACAAGTTATAGAACTAATTTATTTTGTCATGTTATATCTATTAAGGTTTAAAATATTGTCGGATTGGCATCTGACTGTTGTTTCAAAGTTCATTTCATAATTAAAGCTCAAACTATTGAGAAGAATTTGTTGAGACTGTGCATGTATGGCCTTTTTCAAGCTTTCTTTCTTGATATTATCATTTTTAATGAAACATTGTGTCTTGCAAGCTATATCTAGATAGCTTAAATAGAAAATTTCTATGTTTTATGCTCATATTGTAGAATAGTGGCTTAGGAAAATTGGATTGTGTCATTGGAATTTTTTGTTTTTCTGAAAGTTCTTATTTTGTTGTGCTATGCTATATTAGGAGACATAGTTTTTATGATTTCTGAAATATTATTCTTTTACTCATAAGAAATCTTTATGTTTGATCAGACCTTAATGAATACTATTTGTGGAAAGGTTTAAAATTTTGCACTGTGCTTGAAGTTAGCCTTTGTTGTTTGTTTTATTTCCAATAATGAGGATTTGTGGCATTCTGTGTCTATTTATATCAATTGTAGGAATAATTTGAGTTTGAAATGTTGTAAAAGCTTTGGCACATTGCCTTTTATGTTTTATGTTTACATTTTCTTCTCCCCTTATCTCAAAACCCCAAATGAAGAGATGGATTTCTATAAAAAAACCTGAAGGTATTCAGTGAGAGGCAATTTTTCCCCCACTCGTTGAATTTCCCATAAGACTGTCAAAGAAGTGCAAGATTTGATGATCAATAATTCTTTTTCTAGCATGCCTAGTGGGACCAAATTTTTTCCAAATTCCTAATTAAAAGTCAAAAATATTTCTTGAATCAGGCTAAGGAAGGAAATTGGAAGTTTCATGCCCAAAGTCCAAACAAGAGCATCCTCCAGAGATCACTTCCAATACTCTCAGTTACCTACTTCAATCCCTAGAAGGAGAAGGCTTACAGGTTCTATATCACCTATAAGGAGTAATAGAGTGAAAAGTCAGAGCCTAGTATCTAGAGCTTTAGGTACTCCACCTAGAGGCTTAAACTTCCAAATAATATTTGCATGTTTATCTGATTCATAGGAATATTTTCTTCATGGCTCATGTACCTCCCCCTACTCCTAGAAATTTTGTAACATAGGATAGTGGTAGTCCACTACAACCACCCACACACCTAGATGTATGGCCTTCCATACCTACTAATGCCCTTAAGGCCATTCCAATATTTTCTAGAGAATATTTTAAAACCCCTTCTGAACACCTTCAAGATATAGCAGAGGTATGTAGGGTACCTAACATATCAGAGGAAAATATCATGTTGAGACTGCTAGTCACCTCTTTTAAAGGGAAAGCTCAAGACTGGTATCGATCTTTGGCCTCAAGTTCCATCCTTTCTTGGGACCAGCTCAGACAATGCCTATTCAAACATTTCTCAGAAAAGGGAGACAGTTCCTTGCTACTTCAACTGTTAATTAGCATCAAGAGGTCTCCACATGAAGCCATGAGTGACTTCAACACTAGATTCCACAAGTCCTGGCAAAGGCTCCCCATGACTGCTCGACCCGAAACCATGATGGTGTTCATGTTCTATCTGAAGGCCTTTAATCTAGATATCACGGTCATGATAACCTCCATGGTAGGGGACATCTTTCTTGATGCATACGAGGTGGTGATATGCACAGAGAACAAACTGATTGATGTTGGGAAGCTTCCACCTTGGCCACCGATGTTGATATTTGTAGAAATATCTGATGCCAATCAGGAAGAAGCCAACCCAAGCACTCATGCAACACACTTAAAGTTGGTCACCCCACAACCTACAAACTAGTAACCTACCACTCAAGAAAGCACTTTGGGTCTTTCCTCCATGGTGGTGGATATCACTGATATGAAGGATCTCATGCAAACTTTTTCTAATGAATTGGTCGTTATCAAATGACAACAAGCGATGCCTCCGAAAATGACCACTCAAGATTATGGCAGAGGAAAACGACCTTATCAACAAAATTCATATCAAGCATCCTACAAGGGAGGAGGTCAATAGAGGTCAACCAAAAAATAGATAGTTCTGACCACCATGCCATTACAAATAGTCAAGCGTAGTCCAAATAAAGAGCTGGTCCCAAGCAAGAACAATTTAGCGGAAGACGAAAATGTCTAGTGTTTTCCATGCAATGATAGTTGTATGCCCCAAAACTACCCAAGGGGAAATATGCAATAGAAGATGGTGGAACAAATAAATAACTTAGGCATGATTCTAAATGTAGATTAGTATGAACCATCTAAAATGGAGAATGCTTGTTTTAGAGAAAAAATGAAAGGCATGTCCTTGGAGCAAGAATTAGACATTGTTCCTGACCAAGATATTTTCTCATTGTTGGTAGAGGATGAGGCTATGTTCACAAATGAAGCCCTGACAACTAGAATTCCACAAGTGCAATCAGATTATAACACAAGATCGAAAAGAAGACTCAAAGGAGAATATGTGTAGCAGGCTCTGCCATGTCTATAGCCACATCAATTGTTCTTGATGGAGAAGTAGGCTTCATCGCCCATTGTTCGACCTTTTCTACAAACACACGATGTCCCATTGGTAGACAAGGAGGCAAACAAAGCATCAATCCCAGTCACGATGGAATATTTTCTCCTAAAAATGAAAGAAATACCATTGTTTAAGCCCAAGGCCCAAATAGTTGGGATGCTTAACGTGGTGGAGAAATTAAAGAAGCACCTACTAATGTGTCAATATAGGATGTCATATTAATTCCTAAGCAAAAAACCCTACTTCAAGAAGCATTAAAGGTAGAAAAACAAAGCTTGTAGGAAAATTTGGTTCAACCATGCAATCAAAGTGGAAATGACAGACCTGGGTTTCGCCCCTAGGCTCCAAAGGAAACAACTTATGAAAATCATATGGGAAATGCAAAATATAAAGAGGTAAGTGAACTAAAGCCCACACCTTTCTTTTTAACACTCATAGTAGGAGATAAATTGTTGCATAATAATATGATTGATTTAGGGGCTAGCACCACTATCATGCCAAAACAAGTGGCAAATGTCTTAAAGTTAGAATATGAACCCCTTGAAAAGGGAATTATGCAACTAGAGGGAAAGAAGGTCCCAACCATTGGTCAGATAATGGATTTTTCCCTGACCCTTTTCTTTTGTTGAAGCTAGACAGTCACTCAAGAAGTAGTAATAATAGACATTCCACCAATCTTTGAAATATGTCTATCAAGCTTGATTTCACCAACAAACTTGGTAGATACCTGACACTTGACTGGTTCCACCTGATATTGAGAACCAAACATGGGGTGAATATGAAGATTCCATCTGAATCCTTGCATCTCGAACACATTACAGATGATGCAAATCTATGTTTTTAGAGTTTCCCATACCTCTACCTTTCAGCAAGAGAGATGCTATGTAGAAATTCCCAAAGAGGAAGAAGATACAAGCGAGTAGATCTCAGAAGAAGAAGTGTTGTTTAATCAGTTCATTGATTTAATCCATTTGGAAACTTCCATGCTATAGGGTTGAGTACCTATGTAATTTTTGATGGATATTCTAAGGTATTTCTGAGACTAATGAAGAGTCGAGAGGAATCCCACTACCCATCTGATAATCATGTGTGGACCATATATTTTGATGGTACCTAGTGCAAGTTTGGTGCTGGAGTAGGTGTCTAATTGATATCTCCAATAGGATCAAAATTCCCCAAGACCTACCATCTTCAGTTTTTGTGCTCCAATGACGACATTGAATATGAAGCTTTGGTCCACAAGTTGAGTCTAGCAGAACAAATAGGCACAAGTATGATACGAGATGTCCAAAATTCAGAATTAGTGGTAAGCCAGATCCATGGTCAAGCAACTGTGATGAATATAAGACTAAGATCTTACATATATAAGGTATGGTATCTCATCAAGAGTTTTGAAGATTTTAATCTACAAGGGAACCCTCGAATGCAAAATAGCATTATCGATTGGATGTTTCTTATTAGAACACATTTGGAATTAATTTATGACTTGAAAAAGAAAAGATTCTCCATAGTTTCAAAGGATTGTGAAGAGCTTGATGTCGGAAGTGACAGAAGACCAATAGTTGACAGGAAAGCCTCTTGCAAATACAAAAGAAAGAAGAAGGATTTATGTTGCAGATATGATCTCAGAGGTTACAACCCAGGTATAGTTTAGCGTACAATTACCTTGGCTAAAGAACCCAAGTCCGTCTGACAGAGATAGAGGATAGTCAACCCAAGGGTTGAAGCTCTAATAAAACAAAGGCTTGTAAAAAGGGATGAATCAAAGGTCATATGCCCCAATAGATTATTTGCCTAGTTATTAAACCTGGTCCCGGTTCAGAAAAGGAATAGCAATATCTGACATTATGTTGACCTTCAGGGCTCAGGAAGGATTTTGTTGAAGGATCATTGTCCATAATGACTAAAGAAGCAACTCTCACAAACTCTAACCAGAGCAAAGACCTCCTTAATGATAGATGGTTCCTCAAGGAATAATCAAATCTACATAATGGAATCCAAAAAATCCAAGATGGTGTTTACCACCAAGTGGGAAACATTTGCATACTCAAAAACACCATTTAGACTCTCTGATGTTACTATAACTTTTCAAAGGGTAATGGGCATTATTTTAGAAAGAGAGGTCAACTAGATTATTTTCATATATCTAGGTAGTCTAGTAGCTAAAGATGACCATTTCGATCATCTAGAGGATAATTTTTTCTGAAACTAGCAATTTGAGATTCTTCTTAAACCAAAAATATATATCCTTGAGGCACCCCAAGGAAAGATTCTCTGCTTTAGAATGCCATGGGATGGAATAGCAATAGATCCCAAAAGGAGCCGAACAATAGGAGAGTTGCGATCTTTTCTAGGAAATTCTAATTTTGTCTGCAGCTTCATACTAGATTTCACAAGAATTGTGCCCCCAAACACCTTGATGATTAAAGAGAACACATCTTTTCAAAAAACTTCCAAGGGCATGGTAGCTATCAAGCAGCTAGAGATGGCTTTCTCTAAAGCCCCAACATTAATTATCCTAGAGTTGTCCAAAGGTTTTCTACTTTGTATGTACAAGGACCTGCATATTATAGTTTATGTGCTCACTCAGAAATACTTCATAGGAGAGAAAATTATCAAGGAGCTAAAAGCTAGGCTAGGATTTCTCAAGACCATTACACCCAACAATGTCTGAGGTTTAGTGGAACCAAAAGGGTCAATATTTTCTATCAAATACAAGGTTTTTCAAAAAAATTCATCATATTGTTATCTAAAAGGGAGCAAGTTAACAAAATCAACCCACAATAACCTAACTAGGTTAATCAAATGTGTTGGGTTAAAAGGGGAAAGAGATTGGCATAATCATGAATGAGCTACCTTGTTGATGAACCAAGTTACCCTCAGGTTGGCTCTGAATGTCTCTTTGCATGAGTAGATGTATGAAAACTTGACAAAAACCCCAATGCTGGGAGAAGCCAGAGAAAAGACTCATGGAGCCACAATCAACTGCTAGCAAATGATCAAACAATGTTTTGATGAAAAAACTACCAAACAAGAATTCAAAGGAGAAAGCTTTGCACCAAGGCTTGATAGACATGTTGCGAAATCACGACGACATTCAAAATTCAAAGTGTCGTAGAGAAGATCTTTTGAAAACAAAATGCGTACGAACTCAGAGAAATGAAGAAAAACATTTTAAATGTACCAATGAATTGTATTTATCTAAGAATTTTTCATTAAAATGCATAGTCCTTTTAAAAAAATTAGCAATTATGTACCATATGTAAAATTTTTGTAATTATTTCAAAATTTTAAGAATAAAAACCAAGAATAATGCAGAGGAGATAAAAGCTATGCTATATTATGTTTATTGACAAAATTTACAATATAGTGTATGGCCTAAGGCTCAGAATCAAACGTGAAGCTCTCTCAAGCAAAACCTAAAAGAGGGTAGCGAGCAAAAATTTGCAAAAGGGAGGAAAATAACATAAAGATAGTAAATTTCAGCCTCCAGCCATTAATGATAAATAAAAAAGGGGCTCATAATTGGGTTCTGCTTCTCCTTCTTCTTCTTCTTCCTCTTCTTCTGACGAGTTGAAAGCAGGGGAAAACACACAACACACATGGGCCATGTAGTCTATACTTAGGGTCTACTTGTGAATTTGCACCAAGAAACTAAATTTCTTTTTATAGGCAATCCTCATAACCCTCTCCATGTCATACTCCCATAAGAGAAAAGTGGTCATTGGCTAAGAAGAATAATGGTGCGTCTCCACATCCATGTTGTGAAAGTTAGTAAGGAAAGGCAACCAGGGTATGTCTGCTCCAAATTCCATGTGCCTATGGAGGTCCTTAGCACTTCGAATACCAACGCTAGGGATGGCCACTTGCACGATCTTGCCAATCCCTTCCATCAACGATATTTCAAACATCTTTTGGCACAACTCAATTATCATGGGCTTGGCTATGTTTAGGTCTAGTAGTGAGGCCTCAAAGCAGGAGATCACATTGCAGTTGCTCTGGAGCTAGTTTTCATTGGTAATATAGTCTGTGCTAAGTACCCACTTGAACAAATTCATGATCAGGGGGTTGCAATTCTTCAGCAAGAATTTGATTCAGTTAGAAATAACCTCTCCCGCGAAGCAATTTTGTAGTCTCTGTGGAAGGAGCTGAATATGGGTACCCATACCAACAAACATCCTGACGAAGCAATGAGTTATGGTGGAAAAGGAGTAGGTGGAAGGCTAACTAAGTTAGAGGACTATATGTTTGAATGAATGTTGCGAAAGGTGGTATAGCTATATATAGAAAAGGGTAACCAACAAACTCAACCAATGGGATGTCTATTTCTGGCCAAACAACAATGGGAAGTTTTGAGACAGAATGAAGCAAGGTGGATAAATCATATGGAGGATTTGACAGAATGCCTTTTGAGAAATAAATTCGGGTGTTAAGAGTAAATTCCCTCATACACTGATGGTCGACGTGTGTCCTTTTCCATCATTAGTTCCAACTAGATCACTAATGGGAAAAGACATGAATTAACATGTTAATGCTCTGACAAATTAATGGGGACATCTTTTCAGGGGTACTTTGTGTCATCTTGACACATTCCATATGACAAAAAGCACACTTTTCGATGTAATAAATTTAATTTTAAGGGAGGTAGTAGAGGGAATGTACTAATTCTATTCTCATTGCTTTATTGACATTCCCAAAGGATACAAATCTCCTATCCACACATATCGGCCTGGTAGCAGCATTTAATGGGCCATCAATAGTGGCGTAGTCATAACTGCATGCACACCGAAGAAAATTAATTACACTTAAAAGAAAGTTGATTTTTCTAAAAAAACAAAAGGCAAGTGGTCATCACTAGCAGAGAAGCACTCTGCATCATTCTTGTACAATCATGGTGGAAGCATCTAACTCTAGCAGGCAAGTTGAAGCTCCAAATAGAAGACTAGGCTACACCAACATATTTTTGCATTGCTCATTCACCAATGCCCCAATGCTAGAAGAACAACCATTTGAATGATTCAAGAAGGTTCAACTAGACAAACACATCCAAAAGGAGGTAGTTCAAGATATCATTGATAATGTTTATGAACCTCAGTTATCTGCCAACCCTAAAAATCTTAGGGAAGGTGCTTTTTAGAGGATGCTTGGGCACAAGTCGACAGAGGGTTTTGCATTCTGGCTCTGGAACAATGGTATGCCATAGTTTGTGTTACCTATTGTGCATCCATACCTAGAGTTGGTTGATGCTTGTGCAAAGAGGTTCAACAAAAATACAAAGGCCATTGAGGTTTGTGGGGTCAAGATTACCATTTTGGCCAAAGCTATATGGGATATATTGTGTATTCCTATAGGTTGGGGTGCCGAACTTTCCAATGAAGAGAAAATGGATTCCCTGGGAGAAGATATGTTCAAGCAAACAAGTTTCTATGAGGATGCTACAAAAGAAAGGCCACAAAGAGGATAGATTCGCTAGCCTCTTTCATGAAGAAAATTTAAGGATACACAGTCCATATTCTCAATGTTGGCTTGGGTTTTTGGGCTCGATGATGATGAAGTCAACCCTTTTTAGTTTTCCCTAGGCCTTGCGCTCAAAAGAGAAAAGGTCCTGAGGCGCTATGATTTTGTTGAGGTGCTGGCTGGGAATATGAAGCTGTTGTTGAGAAACTACAATGATGAGTCCAAGTTCAGGAATTCTTCCATCATGGTTCATTTATTATTACATAAAAAATTTCAGCGGCTAAGGAGGAATGTGTCAGTGTCTAGGATAGATGAGAGAGGCTATATCCAACCAATTTTTATGTGGACCCCTATGTTTTTAAGAATAGGAGATTATTATTAGTTTGCAAATTATTTTATGAGATCAATACTGCAAGATTTATTGCCTCGCCCGACTAGTTGTTTCTCTCAGGAGGTTATAGAATGGATGGAGCATCTACCTATCCAAGTGGATTACTTCCTAGAAAAGAATTTCACATTTGTTAGGTTTCATGGTTTCCCAAGGGAGGTTTTTTGACTCCCCAAATTTGTAACAAACTGAACTATTTTATTGGAGGCTTTCCAACAAGTATCTGGTGTTGATAGGATTTATGGTGCTGGGAGGAATAAAGCAAAGCTTTTTGATCTTCCCCTTATGATTGCGAAGAGTCAAGTGATACTGAGTAAGCAGAAGGCTAAGGCTTAGATCATGAATCTAATGGAGAATCTAGGTTTGGTCCTTATTTTTGATAAATGGAATTACAACCTGGATGGGTGTTTTAGTTTAAGGAATGAGTTTAGGGAGTATTTCCAAAGAAGGGTAAATCTTTCTTAGGAGAGTGTAGAGATATATATCGATATGGCCTATGTTCCATAAGAACAACCAAAATGGTTGAGTTTTGATGAGCCCTAAGCACAATACCAGAGGAATGTCCCAATGATAAAATATCTTAATGCATAACTGAGGCTTAAGGGATGGTCGAAAAGGAAGAAGGTGGAATGTTGGAGGTTCCGACAAGAAATGAGAAATCTAGGTGCCTTGTTCAGTAGCTTCTAGCTTGATGAGGAATTCAAAGATACGTATGATAAGGAGGTTGATTCTGACAATAGAAATCCTGAGACAAGCCATGAAATCAAGGAGGAGAAAGTTCCTATCCTGATTCCTAATCCTTGAGAACCCGACAACTGAAGAGATTTGGGGCCAGGGGGTCCATAAGGCCCATCTACCTCTTGCGCCATAAGCAAAGGAAAAGGGGCTTGATGGTCCCCATAAGGAATCATCATTGGCCACTAAAGGCCAAATATGGGAAGACTCTATAGGTAGAGGATAAGAACATGTCGGTTCTAATCACATGAAGTGAAGGAAGATCCAAGACTTGGGTGCCCCTGAGATGCCAGTCCGACAGGAAGAAGAAGTGGAGTCCACCTTGCAAAATGTTTCATTGACTGCGGCTCAAGTAAGTTTTGCTCCCCCTCTTCTTCCTATTTCTACGTCTCTGGTCAACCTCTTGCCTCCTCCTATTGAAAGTAATCCTCTATCCTTGGTTCCTAAACTTGTAATGTTGGATGTACCCCCTTCCATTGTCAATGAACCTGCTGAAACTTTTCTGCACATCAATAGAGCATCATTTACCACAACCACTATTGTGTCATTAGTTTCCTTGTCAAAGGCCCCCATTGGAATTGCTGAAACTATTGCTTTTCCCATTACTCTCAGCCCATCTAATTCGAGGAAAGCACCCCTCCATCATCCTTTTTCTATGTTTACCCCCAATGCTACTTCCCCTACTCCTTTGGTTGTCCTACCTTTTTCTATGATCACGCTGCCCTTTGCATCCCCCCATGCTCACACATTTGAAGTTTCCCCTAGCATCACCCTTTTCGGACTTCCCCCTAGTGCTCCCATTGTAGCTCAAAGTTTCGATGTCCCTCAGACTCTCCAGGGTCATTTTGACACCACCAAATAGGCCCAAAAGGTTATGAAGTAGAAAATGTTGTCAATAAGTGTCGAGAGGCCTGCCACTAGGAGAATTGAAGCCTTTTTTAATGAAGAGCAGAACTCTTTGCTTATTACCACTATGAGGCCGCTCATCTCCAAGCCTGAAGGACAAATGCAGATGGAAAACTATGGAATTCATGATGTGGGCTTGGATTTGAGTGAAACCCACATGTACGATAAAATGGTCCTAGCAAAAGCTACACAAAGGGTGGTATATGCTGATTATGAACGACTAGATAGGAAATTAAGGAAGAGAGAGGTTGAGTTGGAAAAATTTAAAGGCACAAAGAGTAGACTATAGAATGAAGTACAACCCAAGGATGATGAATTCACCCATGTGAAGCAAATTCAAGGCCAGCAAGGAGACATGTCTAGGTTACTTACAGATGCTCAGAATGAGCAAGTTCAACTTCGTGCTGAAAATAAAAATTTTAAAAAAGAATTAAGTGATGCTTGATCCTGAAATGCTAATGATCTTCGAAGGATCCAAATTGAGGTAGAAGAGTTGAGACAAGAAGTTGGAAGGCTAAGATCTGAGTTGGAAATAACTCTTCAAGAGAAGGGTCAAATAGAAGAAAACACTAGAGCAAGAGAGGCTCGTTTAAACTAGGAGTTGATTGTTGCAAGAGGATTTGGATCCCTCCCTATAATGAGGAGGCCAATAGCTATGCATTAGAAACAAATAGCAACTAGTGTGTGTGTGTTGGGATCCGCCTTACAATTTTGAAGGGATGTTCGAGAACTTAATGCCAAGGTTAGTCTGATGGTTGATCACTTCATACAAAAATGTTCACCCCGAGTGGTGGATTCCCAAAACTCCATCTCCAAATTGAGCATCGCCACTAATCAAATCCTCATAAGGGAATGAATCTCCAATCAGTGGGTCACCTCCATCAAATCCAACAAGATCATCAACTACCATGTGGTAGCGGGAAAATATAAGGGTCATTAAATGGTATTGAATAAAAGGGTCATTGATATCAAAAAGGACTTCACCATCCTAGTTGGTTTCAGGTTACCTCCTCTTCTTTCCCCAAATGAAGATGCACTAACAATGGAGCAAATAAATGAGGCAATCTAACACAAGATTCAAACCATCATAGAAATTCCAAGATTGAGTGTTGTACCCATAGTGGATGATGTTGAGCATGAAATCTACCCTCTTTCTCAGCTCTATTATCACCTGGGTGTGATTTCTTCCAGACGGGATGTCATCTCTTTTAAGGAGGTTTTTGAACTTGAACAAGCATACAGGAAGATCTGGACCCTTATTTTATGAACTAATGTAGATTGGGAAGCCCAACGCACCACTTTCATCAAACTCCAAGAGCAACCAGAGGCCTAGGTTTGATTCTTCATAGAGTGAAGACCCCTGTGATTCACCAGAACTATGAAGTACCTTTTCGCCTCAACCATTCTTATTTTTGGTCTTGCATAAATTTCTTCACTATCAAGCACACCCATGCTCAAATGAAATCATTAGATAGGTGTGCAATGTGCCTCGTGGTGGCTACACAATTTTCACCTTTCGTCTTCCTTTCAGGAGAAAGTTCGGGACACGTGTTTGCTCATTGGACATTTTATTGGAATCTTTATTTGCAAGCTCGAGAGTTTCTACCTTCTTCACATGTCATCTCCCTACCGTGAGTATTTGTACCACCTATAATGTTATCTGATTAAGGAGATTGTCGAAACTAGTTGGCTTTTTCTTTTCTTTTCCTCAGTCTTTGGGACAATTTTTTTTGAGATTGTGCCTAGGAATAATGTGATTAGTCAACTAGGTTCTTTGCTAGGCTATTATTCTTAGGATCTAATTGTGTATGAGCTTCTATCTTTTCTTAAATATCTAAGGAGTATTAATGCGGTAGTTGAAAGTTAATGAGTAGAGATATTTTGCAACCTAACCAATGGTCTATGATCAGATCATGCGCTATCAATTGTTGACACTTAGTGACAATTACTTTTGAGCTAAAGGCAACGTGTATTTTCTATTCTGCTATGTAAGGAGGGCAATGACATAGAAGAAGAAGGAATTTGTTTTGTTTTTGATGATAGATTTTTCCAAGATACATTTTCTTTGTCAAAAGAAGTGTTTTCTTTAGTTTTCTTAAAAGTTTTAGAAATATTTTCCGAGACAAGTTACAAAACTACTTTATTCTAGCATGTTATATCTATTAAGGTTTAAACTATTGTTGGATTGGCATTTGGCCTTTGTTTCAAAGTTCATTTCATAATTAAAGCTTGAACTATTGAGAAGAATTTTTTGAGACTATGCATGTATGGCCTTTTTCAAGCTTTCTTTTTTGATGTTGTCATTTTGAATAGATAGTTTAAATAGCCGATTTCTATTCTTTATGACCGTATTGTATAATAGTGGATTATGAAAATTAGACTATATCATTGGAATTTTCTGTTTTTCTAAAATTTGTTATTTTGTTGTGCTATGCTATATTAGGAGACAAAGTTCTTGTGATTTCTAAAATATTATTCTTTTGCTCATAAGAAATCTTTATGTTTGATTGGACCTCAATGAACACTTCCTATGGAAAGATTTGAAAATCTATACTGTGGTTGAAGTTAGCCTTTGTTGTTTGTTCTCTTTCCAACAATGAGGGGTTGTGATAGTTTGTGTCTATTTATATCAATCATAGGAATAATTTGAGTTTGAAATGTTGTAAAAGCTTTGGCGCATCAGCTTTTATGTTTTATGTTTATATTTCCTTCTCCCCTTATCTCAAAACCCGAAAAGAAGAATCAACTTTCTATAAAAAAACCTGGAGGTATTCAATGAGATGCAATTTGTCCCCCACTCATTGAATTTCCCATAAGACTATCAGAGAAGTGCAAGCTTTGATGATCAACAGTTCACAAGGGCCCAAGACCTAATGTGAATGTGTTATCCACATCACAACACTAAATCAAGGAAACATTAAGCCAAAATCCATAAGAAGGACCCAAATGAGTGCAAAAACTATCAAAGGACCCTTTTTCCGACACTATAGATCATTTGAAAAATTTCCCTTAAAAAAAATGCAAATGGTGAGGGGGGCAAAAAAATATTTAAGGAGTGTAGATTTCATGTTGACATGATGATGTCAACAATATGGTTGAATAAATTTCACATCCTAAAGGCTATCAAGGGTCATAGTTGGGTCATAGAAATATACCTCATACCACCAAAATATTCTTCACTTTGATGGAATTATCTGACGATGGAATCTCTATATTTTTTTTGAAATATTTTGTTTTTTTGTCTACTAGTTTTATTTGTTAGTTTGCAAAGAAGGTGATATAGGTGATCAATAGTGTGTGTTGTTCATATCATGTTGTACCCATAGGGCATAAATTACGTTTGCATAGGACAAAGTACCCCACAATGGTAACATACATCTAGAGATAAATCCACAAAAAAAATTAGTTAATATTTTTTTTAAATAGTTAAAAATAGATTTTTTTTATTTTAAAAATCCAAAATTTTCTTAGACCTGCAAAAAAAATTGCATGTGACTATATGATATTCACCTAAAATAATGACAGTAAAATGGTCATATGGATGATGAAGGAGGGTGATTTTTTTCCACAAGCCCCCAATCAAGTTCTCATATTTTGTTGATTTGATAATTGATCTTAGGGTTTTTGGGCCTTCTAAATGCAACAACAAGGATGATTTTGGCCCAAAGTACTCCAAAAATTCAACTACCTCCTAGATTTGGTAACCCTTTTCCAACTTGAAACCCTTGTAAATCAAATAAAATATGATGAAATTTGATGAAATGAAAGGAAAACCTGACTTTCTTTAACATCCTAGATTCAACTATGAGGTCCTTGAAATCTCTACTCCTACACAACAATTTTTTTATGCCAATATTGGTCCCTTACATTTGGGAAGAAGTCTACACTACTGAAGCTTTGATACCATGTAGGAGTTTATGGTGAACTCCTCAATACCCTAGGATCATCTACAAGGTAACAATAACTTCCACAAGAGTGAAATCATAGAAATTATCATTCTATGATTACAAATACACGATTTCCATATTGAATATGACAATATATGTATATAATTCCTTGCTTATAAACGAAAGTTGTGAGATAAGATTAGACAAGATATTGACATGTGTCTTATCATGTATAATGAGACAACTACCTCAACAAATATTAAATGACTTAGGACACAAACATTAAATTCCAAAATATAAGATAAGATCTAGTAAAAAATAACACTAACTAAAAAGATTCCCTCCTAGGACTTAAGTAGAATTAACATGTAGTGTATGTGCAGGATCATCATGGAAAAAATAGGCCCTTAAGTGGCAAAAAAATAAGAAAAATCAGAGTTAGGCAGTTCTTGACGTAAAAATTTGAATAAGTTGCTATATTATTTTAAAAATATGTAAGAATAGAATTTATAGAAAATTGAATATAGTTTATAAACTACTAGGTTTGTTTTAAAAAAAAAATCTATTTGGTGAAAATTTGAAATTTCAATGTAGTAGTACTTAAATTTTAGGGAAAAAATAAGAAGTAGGTGTCTATCTGACCACCCTAACCACAATAAAATGATAATATTTTTTTCTAATATTTTAGATATAAGTAGATGACTCATGTCTCGATGTGATGCATATTTTTTTGTAATTTTTTTCTAACTAAATAATTAATTATGAATTTTTTATTACAACTTTTAAAAAATATAAAAAACTCATATGTCTCACCACCTTAACTTGGTCTAAAATTCATGAAATTCATTTTTTCTTTTTTTAATCCTATAGTATGTGAAGCATAGAATGTGACACATGTTTTGGATTCAAAAAATGTGATACCGTTTGGAAGCTATAGATGTTTTTCAAACAATCTATCAATCAAGACTTTAGTCGTAATTTGAATAGAAAATGAATAATAATTACTTATTAAATTAAAAGTAAAGCATAATTTATATTGGTGGAAAGATGAGAATCTCCTTTAAAAACCCTTTTTGTTTTATCAATTTTGGGTTAAAAAAAGTCATCAGCCACATACCCATCATATTGCCACTTTTTGGCCCATCATGATCCTGCACATACCCTGTAAATAGGATCTAGATAGGTAAAACACCTATTTACACCAACACCCCCCTTGATTACAACTTAGGGAGTATTATTATGCAAATGAAATAAATATGGGTCTCAATTATGAGGCCATGTTAGGTATCCATTTACAAATATAATGTAATCTCTCATAAATGGAGAAAAAGAGAAAACCTAGTGGGATAAAACTCCTCCCAAAAAGAGAGATAAAGACACAAAATACTCTCAATGATGCATGAGAAGGACATAACCCCACACAAGGAAAAAGACTACACCATAAGAGAGAAGAAGAGATACAATGCAACCCCCCTCAATATAGTGTCTCTTGTAATGATGGTCGATGTCCAAAAAATCAATGCTAAAGATGATCCATGACCATTAAACAATGTTTCTTCCCTTGGGAAGAAACAAGACCAAGATAGTATGTAGGATTTCATCCCATTCTTGAAAGAAAGATATAGGATAAATATGATGTGTGATGTCTTCAAATAATTCTCAAGGGTCTTTGTGTCAATGCTAAAAAGTGTAACACTCCAAATAGGCATTCTAGGCCACACTGTTGAAGAAAAAAATATAAAATCTCCAACGAATTTTTTTATAACACAATCCAAAGACCAAGACACCTCTTATGAAGAAAAAGAAGCCTTCTCCAATTTTTTTCCAAAATAATCCACACTCGTGTCAAACTACAAAGGATGATCATGTAGAAAATGAACAAGAGGGTAAAAATGTTCCCTCACAAAAACTAAAGAAGGATCATATCCATCAAAGAGAATATGAATGCAATCAATGATGTCTCCCAAATCTAAAATGTGGGACTCCAAAAGACCACCAATGTCTGTCAAGTACTCATCCTAGGTAGCCACCTCTATAAGAAAATGAATAGATTATTGCAATAAATAACAAGGATCCAAAACTATGGAATCAAAAGAATCATTAGGTACAAAAGTAGATGAAGGAGATGAGATCTCAATGCATGTCATTTGACTACACTTATCATCCTGCATTGTGTCCTCAACATATTATGAAACTGTAAGAACACTGGATGAATCAATTGATGTTGGTTCAGAGGAATTAGGAAAAATGATCCCATTGTCAATGCAAAGCTACTAAAATTGATGAAGTTCATAAAAAAGTTTCAAATCATCAAGTTCTTTAAGAAAGCATTCATCAATTGTATACCTTTTCTTCCCACAGTAATCACATTTTACTTTCCATGGATTAGAAGACATGATTAAAACTAGAAAATAAACACAAGATTATCCCCTCAAATAACTCAATCAAGAAACCTTCCAAGAAATACACGAGGTTGCAACTTTATGCAAGTAGATTGATTATAGGTGCCACTTTCCAAAAAATGATGAAGTGGAATTGATCTTAGTGCATACAGATGTCAAATTTGGTCATAAAATTAAAATATGTTTTTTACAAAAGATAAGATAAATCTAATCACACAAATAGAAAGTACATTAAAGTTATGCACATTCAAAAAAACCACCGAAAAATACTATCTTAGGAGCAGGAACAAATCCCCAAAAATTCCCAAAATGAGAATGGCTCAACAACACCTATGAGAATCTACAATTTATAGAAAACCCAGGCACCAAATTTGAAACCCAACTACACACCAAATTTGAAACCCAACTACACCTCTATGAAGATCATGAAATTCCTCCTTAAATAAAAGAAATTTCTCGAGAAAAGGTGTATGGATGACTAAGTTATGATCATTTAAAAACTTCTCTAAAAAAAAAAAAATACAAATGGTGAGGGGGGGGAATCTTTAAGGAATGTTAATGTCATTTTGACATACCATTGATGTCAATAATCCCCTTGATCAAATTTGGTGTCCCAAAGGTTATCATGGGTCAGATTTGGGTAGCTAGAATATTCCTCAAACCATAAAAATATTCTTCACTTTTACTTCAATCCTTTGTCAAAGGAATCTCTAAATTTTTTTTGAAATATTTTGTTGTTTTTTCTACCAGTTTTATTTATTGGCCAGTGGGGTAGGTGATGTAGATTATCAATGATGAGGGTTGTGCCTATCACATGGCATCCATAGGGTAAAAAGTACCCTACCATGGGAGAAATTTCCCTACAATGGCAAGGTATGTTTGTGAATAAAATCCGCATAATTGTTTTTAGCTAAATTTTTTTTAAAATATTAAAAAAAAATATTTTTATTTAAATGTTATAAAACTAAAATTTTCTCAAACCTGCACAAATAATTTCATGTTATTGTACAATGTTCACTTGAAATAATGATGGTTGTATAGATATATGGATGATGGAAGGAAATTCTTTTCCTCAAGCCCTCAGTCAAGTGCTCAAATTTTAGAGATTTGATAGTTAATCTTGGGGTTTTTGGGACTTTCAAATACAACAATAGAAGAGATTTTAGACCAAAGTACTCCAAGAATTTAACTACCTCCTAGATTTGGTAACCCTTTCCCAACTCAAAATACTTGTAAATCAAATAAAATTTGATGAAATGAAAGGAAAACATAACTTTATTTGATCTTCTAGATTCAATGGTGAACTCCTTGAAACCTATACTCACACCCAACAAAATTTTCATGTCAAGATTGGTCCCTCAAATTTAGGAATAATTCTACAAAACTAAAGCTATGATACTATATAGGATTTTATGGTGAACTCCTCAACACCCCAAGATCACCTACAAGACAATAATAGCTTTCACAAGAGAGCAATGCAAAAAATATTGTGCTATGATTATGGATATATGATTACCAGATTGAATATAACAATGTACATATGGTGTCTTTCTTATAAAGGAATGTTGTGAGATAGGATTAGACAAGATAATTATATGTGTCTTAATCATGTACAATGAGGCAACTACCTCAATAGATATTATATGAATTAGGACACAAACTTATTAAATTCCTAAAGATAAGATAAGATCTGGAGAAAACCAACACTAACTATAAATATTCCCTCCTAGGACCTAAGAGGATTAAGATAGATAGGGAGAGAGATAGAGAGATGAATAAATAGAGAGAGAGAGGGATAGAAAGATATATAGAGAGATATGTATAAAGATAAAGAGCGAGATAGATAGAGAGAGATAAAGAGATAAGGAGACATAGATGGAGATAGATAGAGAGATAGAGAGGGATCTCAAGTAAGAGACATATAAATAGATAGCAAGTGAGAAATAGCGAAAGATATAGGGAGATGGTGAGATAAAGAGATAAAGAGATAAAGAAGGTGATGGAGATAGAGAGACATATATAGAGATAGTGAGAGAGATAGAAAGAGATAGAGGGAGAGGGGGAGAGAGAGAGGGAGGTATATATATATAGGGAGAGAAAGAGATGGGAGAGAGATAGAGTGAGGGAGAAATAGAGATATAAAGCTAGAGAAAGGGAAAGATATATATAGAGAGAGGGAGAGAGTGAGATATAGAGATAAAGAGATAAAAATGGAGGAAGATGGAGGGAGAGAGAGAGAGATGAGAGATATAAAGAGAGATAAATAGAGAGGGAGGATAATGAGATAGAGATAACAAAAGTTAAGTATAGATAGATAAAGTGGAAGAGTAATAAAGTGTGTGTGTGTATACGTGTGCAAGAGGGAGGAGAGAAATAGAAAGAAATAGTGAGAGAGATAAGTGAAGAGGGAGAGGGAGAGTAATAATGAGGGAGTATAGAGAAAGATAAAGAGAGGGAGAGGGAGAGAGATAGATAGATAAAGAGAGATGGAGAGAAACATAAAGAAATACTAAGAGAGAGAGAAAGAGATAAAAAGATATATAATGGGATGTGGAGCAGTAGGGGGAGGGAGGGAGGAAGAAAAAGAGATGGTGATATGTATAAAGAGATAGAGGGATGAGAGATAGAGAGGGAATAGGTAAGATATATTGATATATTGAAGATATATATAAAGTGATAAAGGGAGAGGGAGAGAGAAAGAGTGATATTGATACATAGAGAGGGAGGGAGAAGGAGTGGGAGAGGGAGAGTGAAAAATAGAGAAAGAGATGGGGTGGAGCTTGGGAGTGGGATCTAGAGGGAGAGAGGTAGAGAGAGGTATTTTCTAGAGGTATAAAGAGATAGAGGGTAGGATAGGGATATCGAGGGATATGGAGAGGTAGATGAAGAGATGGAAAAAGAGAGGTAGAGGGAGAGATAGAGAGAAAGGAAGTGATACAGATATAGGAACAATATAAGTATAGAAGGAGAAGAGAGTGAGAGAGATAGAGGGAGAGATAGGGGAGTAGAGAGATAGAGCTAAGAAGTGGGAGAGATAGAGATACTAAATTGAATTCAACTTTAAAGTATTATAAAACATGCTCATGTTACATAAGGTGCTTGTGTTTTATAAATAACTATTATTTCCGTTGCAAGTATGAAGGTTTTGTCGTTGATGTCAACTAGTTAACTGGTTATCAACTGGTTGTTGTTGTTATTGATGTCATAGAAGTTGGTTTTTGGCTATATATGTCGAGGATATTGAGAAAATTGTATAAACAAAGTTTGCAGGTATTCTTTGTGTGATCTAGGATATTCTTTGTATTGGCTCTATTCCTATGATTTTTTGACATATTATTCATGGTTTTTAGTAGTTTTTGTATCTAGAATTTGGGTCTCTGGATCATTGTGCAGTGCAAGATATCTTCAGTAGTTGTGACTATGTAGTTTGGCGTATCTAGCTGAGGTCTGAGAGAAATGTAGTTGCTATGAATTTCTTTGTATTATCATTTTTGGTTCTGAGAGTATGCTGATGAGGTTATGTTTGAGTGAAATTTTTTTTCTAAGAAGATTGGATTGATTTAAGGATGCATGTGCTTAATTGTTTTATGTGTTTTACACTAGCGTTTTTTGACCTTGTGTTAAACACTACTTAAGAAGTTCATGGAAGCATGTTGAGGCATGTTGGAACTTATTTAGGTCCTCAATTAAGTGTATGTTTGGGTTTCCCTAGTTCTAATTCCACCATAGATTTTTTTGGCATCGACCTAATTTTGAATTTGTAAATCCAAATGGTGTGTGGCCGACCTTGGATGAGTTTCAAGGTTGAACATGGTACAAATATAAATTGATATGTTGATGAAATGAAAGATAGATGCAAGATTGATGTCAGATAGATTTGAAAGAGTCTGTGTGATGCAAATTTCTTGTTAGGGTTCTAAGGGTAGTGAGTTGAAGGTATCATATATCTTTCAATGCATGTCTACAAGTGTTTGAATGAATTGTGGTGGAAATCTCTATTGCATTGAGATAGTTTTTCTCTCTGTGAAAATCCTCTTTCATCTTCTTTGTAATTTTTATGTAAGTGAACCCTCTAGGTGGTTAACCCTCATTGGATATTGATTCCTATTTTGAATAAGTCATGTTTTGGCAGTGAGCCTTTCTAGTAGTGATATTTTGTATTCAATTTTGGAATTCTTCATATTGTGAGCTACTCCTCACCGTGATTTTTCTCTCATTGGGTTTTCCACATAAATTTGGTGTTATTGTGTGCATGGTTTTAGTTCTTTTTATTTCTACTTCTACACTTAATGATTAATCACAGTAGCAAAGTAAAGGATTTGTGAATGGTTATTGATCTAACTTCTAGTGAAAGTTTTAAAGTTTAAAATTGCTACAACTAATTCATCCCCTTGCTCTTAGTTATCTTGTTCAACAATTGGTATCAGATCTTGGTTCCTTGGAGAATAGCTTAACCACATAAGGAAGATCCAAGATGGAAAACAAGATAGTTAAATTGAATGTCCTATGTTCGATGGCACCAACTACACTTTTTGGAAGGACAAGATGGAAGGATGTCTATAATATTATGGATATGATGTTGAGAAATCTTATAAGACTACATACAAGGCTTCAGCTAATGGTTTGGGTACTACTGATGAGATCAAGCTGCATGAAGCAAATAATAAGGAAATTTTTATTATGAAGAATAGTCTTTCACATTCCAAATTAATTAAAGTTCTAAATCTGAAGACTGCTAAAGAGGTTTGCGATGCATTGGAAAACATCCATCAATGAGATTAAAAGGTTAAAGAAGAAAAGTTGTAGAATTTGGAGGCATAATTCAAGAGCCCATGAATATTTGAAGATGGGGACATAAAATCCTGTGTACAAAGATTATATGATAGGGTAGGTGGAATGCAAGGACTTGGTGCAATAGTGGATGAATCTAGGATAGTAAATAAGATTATCAAAACTCTCATTCATGCATATAGTGAAAAGGTATTTTCTATTGAGGAATGTGTAGATTATAATACCAATACTAAATATCAATTTTTGGGTACTATAAAATCATTTGAAATGAGAAACCCTAGCTTGAGAAATGGATCAAAGATGGAAATTGTTTCCAGGGCTAAAAAAGTTGAAGATATAGACAAAGACAACTTCGATGAAGTAGAAGCTAACTTTGTAAGAAGAATGAAAAAGGGCTTCAGTAAGAATCACTTAGGTAAGTTACCTTTTAAATGTTTTAGTTTTGGAGGAATTGATCATTATCCTTCAAGATGTCCTAAAAGATTTGAGAGGAATAAACAAAGAGAAGGAAAAGAAAACAAAGGAAATATGATCAAGAGAGAATATTATGAAATGAAGATGGTGGTATTTGTAATGAAGAATTTGATTATGGATATTTTGATGATAATGAATTCTTGTTCTTGGCTATAAAACATGGATCTGCACCTATTAATACTGAAAGATGTGTGAAGGAAAGTGCTCCAGACAAAGTTGAAAATATTGTGATCTCTTCTCTTCATGGTAAATAAGAAAAGAACTACTGGGTTGTTGAAAATGGTTGTTCACATCACATGATTGGTGACAAAAGTAAGTTTGATAAAATTGAAAAATATCATGGAGTCTTAGTTATGTTTGAAGATGATACTAAAGCTAAGATTTTTGGGATAGGTTTAGTTAGTTTTGATGGAAAGGATAATACTAATGATGTTTACTATGTTAAGGGAAGGCATAATCTCTTGAGTGTTGGATAGATGTGTAGTAAAGGATATAATCTTGTGTTCAAGGACATGAGAAATGTGAAATAAGAAAGGATATGAAATAGTGATTGATACTAGAAGGAAGTCTGAAGGTAATATTTATCAACTTAAGGGTGTAGAAAAACATTGATTTATGTCTTAGATTAACAATAGTTGGTTATGGCACAAGAGGATTTGTCATATGAATTTTTATAATATGGTGAGAATAAGTTTTGTACAAGTTGTGAGAGATTTAACAAGGATTACGAAGCCCATTAATTCTATTTGCAAGGATTGTTAGTTTGAAAAGAAAGCTCGAAACATATTTAGGTCAAAGGAACAATCTACTACCAGACTACTAGATTTGATTCATACAGGTCTATGTGGTCCTACAAGGTGATAGGTATGTTATGCTATTAATTGATGATTACTATAGATTCACATGGGTTACTTTCCTAGAGAGAAATCTTATGCATTAGAGAAATTCAAAATATTCAAGATATTGTTGAAAATGAAATGGATATGAAAATTGGATGCTTAAGGTCTAATAGAGGTGGAGAATTCACATCCAATGAGTTTAACATGTTTTGTGAAGCACATGGAATAAAAATATAGTTGTATGCTCCAAGAAATTCTCATCAAAATGGAGTTGTTGAAAGAAAGAATCTAGAACAATTAAAGAGGTTGCTAGATCAATGACTACTGAGGTAGGTCTATCAGAAGTTTACTGGAGAGAAGAAATTCACACTAATGTTTATCTTTTTAACAGACTTCAAGAAAATTCTATCAGTACTAAGACTCCCTATGAGTTGCGGTATGGAAAGATTCCTACTGTAAATTATCTCATGGTATTTAGAAGCAAATGTTATATGAGAAGAGATGAAGAAAATTTAGGAAAGTTCAATGCAAGGTGTGATGAGGGTATCTTCCTTGGATACTGTTGTCACATGAAATTGCACCCTACTGAGTATGAAGCTCAACATTCCAATGACACAATGGAAATGACCTCACAGTGTGGGACCTTTGTGCATATGAGGTCAAATCTTCGTAGAAGGCCGGATTCCTTTTTCAATCCTAGTGTAATGTGTTGGTCCAACCCAACACATGAAATCTTACCACTAAGAACTCACAAGGAAAAGGGGAGAAGGAGAACATGAAAGGAAAATAGAGGTGATACACCAAGATGGAAAGGTTTCTTCTTCCTATCCAGTATTTCATAGTACATTGTTGAAGAAGGGAAAGGGGACATTCACAACCCTATGTTGGTCAATCATTAGAGGAAAACATGGAGGCTAGGATTTCACAAGGAACTGGAAAGAAATAGGGTTTCACAACTAGCAACTATAAATAGTTTAACAAAACATACATGCATGAAAAATAAAAATAAACACCCAAATATGCAAGTTAATAAACTTACTCAAACAAAAAAGAGCTAAGAAGAGGAAAACTTATTGGATTTCATTGATGTAGAGGTAAAAAGCCAATATTTACAATGGAAAAGTGTAAAATACATGTTTGCAAAAGAAAAAACCCAGAGGAGCCAGAGCAAGAAGAACCCTAAAAATGAATATATATTTTCCTTTATTAATCAAGCGTAACTAAGAAGCAAAAATTAAACCCTAACCTTAACTAGGGTTAGCAATGAAGCCTATGCATGCAAAATCCAAGCCATCCATGAAAATATCAATTAGGGAATAGATCCACCTTGAAATTCAACAAAGAGTAATAAATGGGCATGGGCACCCATGAAATCCACCTACAAAAGGTAAGGGGGGCCATAAATTTCATCCTTGAAGCCTATGAAATTAGATATGAGTGCTTAAAAGTCAAATCGAGCCTCAAAAATGTCACCTAGAAAACACATCAAAATGTAAGGTCGAGGCATCGAGCCTAAAAAAATGGTCTGAAGCATTGAAAATGTTTTTTTAGATGTTGAGCATCGGTTCGTTGGATGTTAGGCTTCAAGCATACTTCTTACTACATGCTTTGAAGAAAGGAGGAAGAAAAGGCGAAGAAGCAAAAGTCAAGGGTAAGATGGAAGGCTTACCTCTGAAAATAGGAGGTAAAGGAGAAGCCTTACCCTCAAAAGAAGAAGGTAAGGGAGATGAGATACCTCTTATAGAAGGAGGGTAAGAGGTAAAGGAGGAGGCCGAAGGTCAAAACCCAAAAAATAACACTTAGCTAAATTTTCAATGAAAGGGATGAATGTGAGAAGGGAGAATGGAGAAAGAGAAAAGCTCAAAGAAGATTTCAAAGGTTAGACCTTGAACCATTGGAGGTTAGAGGTCATACCAACGAGTGAAAATTGACGAAGGGAGTGAAAGAAGGTAAAGGTGAAGGCTGATGGCTAACCCTCGAAAGCTTATAGGAGAAAGATAAGAAACAAAAGAAGGGAGAGATCGGTAAGGAGTAAAGGGTAAGGAAAAAGGTTGAAATCCAAATATATTAGAAGAAAATAGGGAAAGGAAGGAGCAATGGATAAATAAAGAAGGCATGCAAGGTAAGCAAGAGACGACTTGAAAAATCAAAAATATAGGACTTAGCAAAATGTAGTAAGCCTCCAAGGAAAAAAAATCATGCAAGATGGCCCATGGGGAGTCTCTCAGATAGGTTACAAATGATGAGACATCAAAGGGTGACATGAAATGAAAACATATACTCCCTTAGAAGAAAATATTACAGATGCTATAATAAAAGACTGAGAGATTGTAGAAATCACAAATGTCAAGGTTGATGAAGCATTGAAGAATTCAATTGAAGTTGATGGCTATGTATCAAATGAGCTTGATTACAAAGAAGTAGAAGAATTTGTGGAAGAATAGGAAAAGCATAGTGAAGATGAAGAAGTTCCCATGGTGTCCACAAAGACACCTAAATATGTGCAAAAGAATCATTCAGAAGATCAAATCATTGGAGACAAGAGAAAAGGAGTATTGAAAAGAAGCAGAGTTGCTACTGCTAATGAAATAAATCTGTGTTTCCTTTTTGAATTTGAACTGAAGACAATGAGTGAAGCATGTAAAGATGAGAATTCGATGAGAGCAATGGAAGAAAAAATTATGTAGATTGAGAAAAATCAAACCTGGGTTCATTGGTTCCTAGACCAACACATAAAAACATATTTTGATCAAAATGGGTATTTAGAAACAAGTTGAATGAGAATAGATAAGTGGTCAGAAATAAGGCAAGGCTTGTGTGTAAGGGTTACTCACAAGTAGAAGGTATATATTTTTAGGATACCTTTGCTTTGGTGGCAAGGATGGAAGCTATCAAAATGTTTTGGCATTTACTACTCATAAGGATTTTAAATTTTATTAGATGGATGTAAAGTCTACATTTTTGAATGGTGAGTTGGAAGAAGTTTATATGGAACAACCGAAAGAATTTCAGTTGTTAAATCAACCAAACATGGTTTGTAGATTAAACAAGGCTTTATATCGATTGAAGCAAGATCCTAGAGCCTGGCATGCAAGGTTGGATATATATTTGATTCGAACGACAATGTTTCAATAAACATATGATAGATAGCAATTTGTATTTCAAAATTGAAAATGACCAGATCTTGATAGTGGTTGTATAGTTTGATGATATTATCTTTAGAGGAAATGAAAAAATGTGAAAAATTTTTGTTGAAGAAATGTAAAAATATTTTGACATGTCTATGTTGGTGAGATGAATTTCTTTCTTAGGTTGCAAATTAATCAAATAGAAAAAGGGATTTTTATTTCATAGTAAAATTTTGTAAAAGAAATGTTGAAGAAGTTTAGGATGGATGGTTACAAACTAGTATGCACTCCTATGGTGACTAGTTCTAAATTAAGTAAATATGATGATTCACCTAAGGCTAATCAAATAAAATATAGATCTACGATTGGATGACTATTGTATTTAACTACTACTAGACCAGATATCATACATGCAATTTGTCTTGTGGTTAGATTTCAAGAAGACCCTAAAGAAAAACATGTTGCTACTATTAAGATAATATTTAGATATTTGAATGGAACTCTGCATTATGGCTTGTGGTATCTTATGGATACTCATTTTACACTAAGTGCTTATATAGATGAAAATTATGTAGGTTGTGTTGATGGAAGAAAAAGTGTAAGTGGTGGTGCATTCTTTCTTGGTTGTAGAGTGGTGTCATGGTTAAGTTAAAAAAAAGATTTAGTTTCCTTATCTACTACAAAGGTTGAGTATATTGTTGCAGCATCTTGTTGCACACAAGTTTTATGGATGAGATAGGTCCATTGAAGGATATCAGAGTAATGCATGATGATCCCATCTCTAATTTTTTTGATAATACAAGTATAATTAAAATTTCAAAGAATCTAGTGATGCACTTAAGGACAAATCATATATAAATAAGGTATCAATTTTTGAGAGAGAAGGCTATGGAGAATGAAGTAAAACTTGAGTATATACCTACAAAGGATCAGATTGCTAACACATTTACAAAGGATCTTCCTAAAGATAATTTTGAGTATCTCTGGGAGAAGTTAGGGGTTATTTCCCCTCCATTCTTTAACTAGATGCATATTAAGATGCATCAGTCTAGTGGATCTATGGATCTATCTTCTTTTTGGATTGATGTTTGGTGGCTACCTCTCAAGGGGTAGGGCCACAAAACTAGTTTACAATTTTATTGAGGAAGCAAAAATGCATTTTGGGTGCTTGAAAAAATTTAAGGGGTTCACTTGAAGTAATTGGTTCAAGCAAACCCTAAAATGTGTTCTAGTGAACCCCCCAGTTTGCTCGAACCAATAAGAAAAATTGTTTTTAATATAAAAAAATGGGGTTTGAATGAAAGGGGGTTCACTCAAACCCCCAAATTAGGGCTTTTTGAATTAAACATTGTGACTATCAGCTTCAATTGTCATTTTCATTTGCAGCAATGAACCTCCTCAACAAACCTCCTAGGAAAAATCATCACCCTAAGTGACTTCCTCTAGTGCATCACCCTCCAATGTGACTTTCAAGTTGGTTTTATGCTTTCACATTTCACATACATGTCTCAAATGAATTACATTTGCTTGAAAGTTTCTAATCCCTTTTCAAAAAATCAATTTTTTGAATATCCTTCAATGATGGCATTCCATGAGAACACATTTCTTGAGGCTATGAGTCAAATGGTTCACTCACCTTGTCAATGCTTCCACATTTCACATACATGTCTACTAGGGCGATTGCACACGTCCATACCCTATTCAAAAGCTCCCATTTTTGCATAGGCAAGGAGGATGTTGACAAAGGTTGTGAAATTTGGCTTTACACCTACCAATTGCATTTTCTTGAAAGTTTCTAAACCATTTTCAACAAATCCATTTTGTGCATATCCTTCAAATAATTCACTTTCCTTTTTAATTCTTCCACATTTCACATACATGTCTACTACGGAAAATGCACAAAATTCCTCTATCCTTTATAATATGATGGACATTCGTACCATATTCCAAAGGTAAAATTTTGGCATAGGAAGGGAGGATACTGGAAAAAATTTAAAGCAAAGTATCTAAACACTTCAAAAATCAAAATGAAAATTTGAGTAAAATCTATTTCTATTTCAAACATCACTTGTTTTAAGTAATACAAATAATTTTCATGTTTTATGTAACTTTTATTTGGATTCTTATCTCTATTAAATGAATATATGAGCATATGTTTACTATTAGAATCATCTCGTTTATGTCATATTTTTTTAGAGGGATAATTAAGGGTTATTTTCCTCTCCATTCTCATGTTTAAAATTGAATTATCAGCTTGTGTTTAAGGAATACCATAAATATTTCATAGATGATAATATGGAATTTGATTGTCTTAAAGGTTTCTTAAGTAGGATCATATAAGAAGGCCATAATCATTAGTGCTATCACTAAGATTCATTTTGTGTTTCTTACTAACTAGAATATTAGCTTATTATTTGATTCAACTAGACCAATTTAACTTGGGGTGTTAATGATAATTTATGACAAATGTTTCAACCAAACCTTTGGAAATCAAGATAGTTTGAGAACAAGAATTAGAATGTGTACATCAATATTAACATCTTGAAATTAATATTGAACAAAGATTCTTGATCCAACAAACTATCTTTCTTGTTAGTACAAGTAATCCTAGAGTACAACTTGGAAGTGTTATCTATCTCTTTATCCCTTCTAATGGAGAGATACTAAATTGGCTTACCCTTTTCACCTTTCTTTTGAGGTTTCATCTTAGAATGAAACTTCCTTTAACAAGATAATTTTATATAAACATATTTCCCACAATGATCAAAATAACTAGTAGGATTTACTTTTTGTTCTTCCAACACTTTCCTTCTTTATCTTGGATATAGCTCCAATTGTTTTTGAGGACCTGATAGAGAAATTTGAGCAAGTACACATTATTCAAGTCATCCTTCAAACACTTTCCCTCTTTATAAAATTTTATGTTAAATTATTTCTTAAATAATTTCTTAATCTACACCATTATTTAACATAATCATGCTTTCCTACAACCATATAAAATTATAGATTTTTAAAGAAATTCAATACATAATTTGCTAGTTTCAACTTAGGATAGGAAACTTTTATTCTTCAATATTAATAAAATTCAATTGAAATTATACCTCCATGTGCTCAAATCATTGTTCTACCCTCTCTACATGTCCTACAAATTAAAATATCTCAACTATTCATTTAGAACCATCAAGGTGTGTTTGGTAAACTAGAATGACCATGAAAATTTTCCTATATTATATATTGGGTTGTTCCCTTACTCTGCAATTACCATAACTTATCTAAGAGACACTTTATTAGGCACTATGATATCTCATTGGTTGAGATAATATTGCACCTTTAGTATCAAGATTGAATGATCTTGCATTTATATCCATGCTTATGGTTTTCTTTGGGAAAATATTATCTTTTTGACAAGGAATTAAAATTCTAAAATTTCTCTATGTTAAATACCTATACATTAAATAACAACAAACTCCACAATGAGATAAATTTTTTGATTACCACTTGATACATTTAAACTAGGATGGTTATTCCATACACTAGTAGCAAATAAATGAATTAACTTAGAGAGCACAATTAGATAACTTTATTACCAGTTCTAGGAAATAAATTTTAGATGCAACCTTTATCAAGATTTTTTAAGTCTTTAATGGAAAATTTTGTACTAGAGTGCCCTAGGTTTCCCCTCAAAGAACCATAAAAATTAAAATTTGACCTGGTTTCTTATGGAGGAATCCATCTAATATGATCTCTATAAGGGTGATATTTGAACCTAAGAATTATAAATTGATAAATATATTAAATTAAATAAGTAAAGTGTTTAGAAAATTAAATAAAATAGTGAAAATGTTTTTATAAATTAATATGATAGATGTTGAATGTTTGTGGTTAATGGTATGAAAATATTATTGATGATTAGATGAATTATTCAAACTATTGAATGCTCTATTTTTCATCCCAAGTAGCATTCATTACTAGTGATATTATCTTGCATATACAAATCTAATCTAAGATGCATATTTTATGTGTGCAACCTATAGGTTCAATATATATATGCTAATTTTTAGAATCTACAATTTACTTCACCTTGATGTTAATTATCTATTCCTACATAAACAATGATTCTTATGCTTTTTGGTTTGCATGTGGTAAGGATAATTACTCTATTGTGCCAAACCATGTAAGGATACTAGGTTGATGACTAGATAAAACATTAATAATGAGACTTTGAAACATGCTTTGACCTAGTCCTATCTATCCTTTGATAACTATATGACATTTTTCAATGCACCATTACATAAAAATAAATTTGTTAACTTTAAATATACATTTTGGAAATATTTTTATAGATATAAATGAAAATAAAAAATGATAGATGAATTGGTAGATTCATTCCCATCCCCATAATAATAAAAGCATAAAATATCAATAGTTTTTCTAAGGGGATGTAGTCCTTTACACAAAAAGAGGATCACAAACCTTTATAGAGAATAAAATGATAAATAATAAATACAACTAGTAAAGAAAGATGGAGAAATTTGAAGTTTTTATACTATGTCGTAGAAAAATGGTCTCTTGTCATTTTCATGGGCTTTTACATCTTGTTTCATGGTGTTGGAACTATGTTGCTATGATTTTATGTTGTGACATGGCTTCAACATGCTTATTTAGGTACTTAAATTCAAATAACAACGTCTTGTGAAGATGTTGTGAAGTGTTGTAAGACATTTCTACATTCTTCTAGACTCTATTCATTACATTTCACCTAAAAATACCTTTTCATCACTTAACAAGTCCTATTTTGAAGTGTTGTAAAGTCTTGTAACAAGTTTTCACACTTTTCTAGGCATATTTTCATTATTTACACCTTTCTCATGCTTTATTTGGTCCCTTTATGCCCTCATATGACTTAATTAAGTGTATTTTTGAATGTTATCCTGACAAATAACATTAAATACAACATTTTTCTTGACACATGTTTTTAGGTCCTAGGTGGGACCCATTTGCCATGGGTGGCGAATGAGTCCCCCTTGGCCCCAAATTCAAAATATTTTAAATTTCCTTTTGTGATTTTATTCAAAATCACTTGATGTCGGCCTTTGATGAGGTATGAACGGATACTAAGGCACAAGAATTTTATAAATAAGTGATTTTCACCTCATTTTAACCGCCATTCATCAAGTTCACTTATCCACCCATTCACTCAAGCATTCAAGCATTTTACATCTTTTCAAGCACTATTCAAGCATTTTGAAGTAGCCATTGACATTACTTCAGACTTGCATCATCAAGGGTTAGGTAAGTTGATAGCACTTGCATGTTATTAGTTTATCTTTCTCTTTCATTTCATTATATTTTAAAGGGTTTAATTACCAAAAGTGGGGTTTGACCAAGGCAAACCCCTATTCACTAACCCTCAACCATTTTTCCCCTATTGCATGTTTGTTTGCAGCTCTTCGTATGCAGATTTGACAAGCTTTTAGGTGTTAAAGATTGATTTTCAAGTCAACTAGGTGATTCAAGTCAACTTAAGTCAATTTCAAGCTTGGAGAGAGTTTTTTGTCCATTTTCTACAGAATTGACTTCGACAACCCAATAAGCAGACATTTCTAGATCTAGTGTTGCAGAGTTGTCTCCTGATTTTTCAAAAATTTGTGAGAGTACTGATTGTGGCAAATGAGTCCTACCTTAGGACTAAAAATCTAAATTTTGTCAGATTCAGGATCTCGATAGACATAAACTAGCTACCAACACTTTTTTCACTAGGAGGAGGACCGATTCGTCACCTTGGGCAAATGATTCCCACTGTGAAAAATCAATGAATTCAACTAACATTTAAGACATTCCAGAATCATCACACTTTTCCTAGGTGCACTTTGATTTTACCCATCTCTTTTTATTCTGCATATTTCCTTCATTTTCTTCATTGTTTGCATATCACAATGTGTTTTCAAACATAGGTTTAATTTCAATTTTGCATTAATTTTCATTCATTTAGATTAGTCAATTACATTTAGTCATCTTCATTTGCATTAAAAAACATTGCATACATCCTGATTTGAGTGAATCATAAGCATTTTTTGCCCTATCTCTCTCCTTTTAGGTGAAAAACCCGAGAAGTGCAAGAGTAGCATTAGGGTCCCAAAAATCTATGTTTCATTTTGGTGAAGCTGACTCTTGAACACTTTACATTTCTTATTGAATTAAAATATTGTATGTTAGTTCACATTTTCATTAGCATTCAATTAGGATATTGTTTTTTTATCGCATTCTAGGACTTTTCATCTTGCATTAGTGAAAACTTCATCTAGATTTCATTTTTACATTACATCTCATTGAAAAAAGTCAAAATATGCATTCTACATCTATGATTGCATACTATAGAGAACTTAAATCATATTTAAATTTATGAAAAACACTAAAAAACTTCATACTAGGACTCATTCACCACCCACGACGAATCAATCCCTCTGCACTTTTTCCACAACATTTATGATAGTCTTTTGGCATTTTTTATGCATTACTGTTTCTTTTTCTTGTATTCTATTTTCATTTACCGCATCTCTATTTCTAATCAATTCTTGCTTCTTAATTTTTCTACAGCATGGCATTTTCTTTCAACAAGTTTTAGAATTGATTAAAATCATTGGTAGACATGTCTAATTGTGCCTTTGGTTGCGGCCCTAATGACCTTGAACTCACAAATTCTCCTCCAACTCCTCATGACTGTCCTACTCATGAAGTAGACATCATTGGAGAAGATGATGATAGCATGCACAAGTTCTACAATTATTTCCTTGATAACGTTGAAGCCAATGTAGCCTTTTATCCATCTATGAAGTCACAAGGCCTTCCCATTGTTGCACCTCATGATAACTTTGCATATTTACATCTTGAATTCAATGTAAGACCTAAGGTTCCTCCCTCAAGCGGACCTAGTTCCTCTAAAAAAGCACCTCAACAACCATTCTATGATCACAAAGTCACAAACACTCCTATCAATCTTGAAGAAACATATGGCAAAGGATTCACTATCTTAAGTAAACAAGGTTGTGACACAAAACATGAACATGACATCCATGAACTTCTTGAAAAACACTCAATCGAAGCAAATACAACAAGACTAGGATATCAAGATCCTTCCCATCCTAAGAGACGCCCTCTTCAACCTAGGAGACTTCTGAATGCTAGAATAGTGATCTTGAATGCTCCTCCTAACTTCAAAATTCTTCTTCTACATGAGCAAAAACTATCTCCTTCTAATGATAAGGATGTTAGGATCCCCATGGGTCTTGTTGAGGTGCCAAATTGACCCACAACATGAAGGTAAGATAAAAGTAAGAGTATCTCACCTCTCCTGAAAGAGACAATCAATAATCAAACTAATCACCTCCCAAGGTCTTTGATGTTGGTTCACAATGTTGTTTCACGAAGTGGTCAATATGGCTATAATGTTCAAGGGGCCTATTGGTTTTTAGCTTCTGGATTTGTTGCAAGATCAAAAATCTATCTAAACCTGCTTTAACCAGGAGTTTTAAAGAAATAGAAAAAGATAGATCAAGGTTTTCAAACTGAAAATAATGTTGATTCATCCAACTAATTAGATTTGTTGCCTTCCAAGGAATTCTTAAACTAGAACTGCATAATAAAATTAACCTATAATTGATACAAATTTTCATTCATTCACAGTGCAAACTTTAACAGTAGATTGCAAATCATAATTCAAACAAAACATAAGATAAAATTTCATTCCTTGAAAGCTTTTCAAATCAAATAATTAACCCAAAATGAATACCATTCTAGAGCATAATATAAAGAAGGTTTAAATCTAGCTCCTCCTACTATCAATGAAACAGATAAGCAACATTTACAAATCTGGCAAGATCACCAGTGTACATAAACCCATGTCTTCAAATTATCTCCATATATGCTAAGCAAATTTGGAAGATACATCACCTCCTCCTCCTACTGAACTGCAAAAAGACGTCTAACTTACTTCAAAACCCTAACTTTCTTTTTTGATATCCCATCCTCTACCTTCTGAATCTTCTAGCTTGCTAACTAATCTGCTAACTTTGTTTCTAACCTTTCTAACTCTTCTAACCTATCTCTAAACTTACTCTCTAACCCCTACAAAAGAGGCAAAACACCATATTTATAAAATGTGTCAGATGCATCAGCCCAGTTTAGGGTTTACAATAAGTCGGTCACATAACAAGTCAACCCTAGAAGAATTTGAAACAAAGTCAAATGTGCATTAAATGCAAGGGCACCAAGCCTAACATTTTCCACATAACTCAGACCAAAATGCTTGAAGAAGAGGCAAAGTGAAATGATGAGGAAGCACGATTTTCGATGAAACTTTGAATTAACTGCTTCCCCCACATCGCCCATACCTTGCTCCATTCTAGCCTTCATCATCAAGAACATCCTTTGCAAGCCATTCGCAAGTGGCATATGCAAAACCCTAGTTCACCATTTAATAGCATCAATGTTATTCTTCAGCTATCTAATCGTATTGTCCTAGTCTCTCTTAGCCATTCCAGTTGTTGCCTCGCTAGACCCAACCTGCATCCATGAAACACCAATGCGAGAACCCAATTGTTGAAAACATTTCATCAAAGTGTTAGCTCAAAATCATGATAAAACCATTAAATTAGCCATTAAGCATCAACACTAGATCATCAAAACGAATATAAGCAGCATACAACATTGAAATTCATCAAGCTAACCTTTTTATGTTTAAGCATTCATCATTTGATTCATCAATTTTATCCAATTTCTTAAATTCCATAAAGCACAACAAAGAATTTAGAAAAATCTGACTGGACCGAAATTCTGCAGATGACCCAAAACTTCGCATTTTAGAAAACTGAAGGAAACCCAAAAAATTCAGCCAGAATGGAGAATTCTAAAGCAGGCATAAGGTTCACCAATAGATCATTCAAATGAAGAGGGAATGCATATAACATTGTGAAATTCATCAAAGTGAGCATGGAGTATGAAGCGTTCATCACCTAAATCATTCTTATGTCAACAATTTCAAGTCACTTGAAGCTTTGGTAGAAAATCCAGAAAAATCCGTCCAAACCAGAATTCCTCAAAGAGTGCAAAACGCTAGACACCAGTGCATTTCTGAGAAACTGAAGGGATATGAGAAAATCTGGTTAGGTAGGAAAATCCTGAACTTGACAGAAAACCCAAACACCGACCATGACTTAGCTCAAATTGACCAAAGGTCATAAATTTGAGGACCCTAGGCATAAAAATTGTTTAACACGAGCCTCCTACATATCCTCTTTGAATCCTAGGCTCAATCGAAAGTAGATCAAGACGAAATGGTGACGCCCTAGGCATGAAACCCTATATTTTAACCATGAACACATAGGGAAAGCCATGAAATTCACAAACACACATGAATTCAAACTCCAAGCAAGACCATAGCATTTTAAAGCACAACAAGATGAACACCCAACTCAGGAGAACGAAAATGATAAAGCAAAATGGCATAAAGCTCCAAAAGTTGACCAAACTTGGAAACCTGACAGCCAGATGAAAATCTAGAAAAATCTGACCGAGGCAGAATTTCACGAAGGCTAGAAACCTTCGAACTATAGTGCAAAACAGACAGAGCCAGACTTCGAGTGCAATTCAAGAAAACAGAGGGAAGGAGGAAAAACTGGGAAAATCCGATTGGGGCAGACAATCCCAAACTTCCTCAAAAACCTGAACAGTAGCATTGAAACCAGAGTTTGAAAGAAAATTGGGAAAATCCAGATGGACCAGAAAATCCCAAACTAGGGTAAAAACCTGAACTTCACCCAAAACATAAGATTTTCAATATGCAACTTGGTTAAAACACTTGGGCAAGCAAGATAAACATATTAAGCACATGCCAAGGAAAAGCAAAACCTCAAAATCGAAGGGGGTAAAACACAAAAAGTGAAAGAAAAAGAGGGTCCCATTTTAATCTAATTTAAAATGGGGTGGTTATGCAAGGCATAGCAATTGGCAACTCTACTGGGGAAAATGGTTTAACCATTTTCAAGAAACTGAGGGATTTAGTTACCCAAAACTCCTGGTTTATGGACATCACAATTCCAATTATGTCAGTTTCAGTGAACAAGGTTGAGCTAGAATCTCAAATGTAAATCAACACTGGCTACCCCTAAATCTATGTGTGTGCTTGATGGTGCATCATCCTTTTACAATTTTTTCCTCATCTTTTAAACAATTATGCGCAGGATTTGAACTACATGAGTTGATTCCCTTTAACTGTTGTGCAATGATATCCTAGGCATTGCTCTGCTGCCAGTCAAGTGTCCATAACTCCTACGGAGATACCTCTAGTTTTCTCACAGAATGACTCTACTTCTAGTCAGGTATCCATAGCCCTGGTAGAGATACTAGAATCACCCATTCAGTATTGATTTTTCTTTTCTTAGATAGTTCTCTTTTCTTTCTCTTTTTTTTCTCTTTTGAAGATTCTTCATTCAATTCCTTCTCAATATGTCAAATGTTCAACATCTGTACTAGGTTGAAAACTACCATGGACCTCATAACAACATCTAGGGAATCGTATTTTTCACTCAAATCTTGCAACACCATCGTCCTAAGACAAATATACCATTACAAAAGGAGATGTTTTGATGATTTGTAACAGATTCAATTGTAGTTAGTGAAGATTGTTTACTTTACACCTTGTTTTCAATGACTCTCCACAACTCTTATTGAGAATGGACATAAAAAAATGAATTTAGAACAAAATCATCCAATCAGAAAACCTAAAAAATATCTAAACCAACTTCTCTCCTAGTAACCAAAGCATACTTTAGATAACAACCCCCTTACTCAGTTGAATAAAATGAAGGCCCTGACAAAAAAATAAGGAAAAGACAAAACAAACAGAACAACAAACTATTTACATATATACAACCCAAAAAAATACCAGACCTTTTACGACCCAAAATAATGTTTGAGAAACTGTCCATTTATAGGAAATGGAACAAGTTCTCCTGTTAAACTACTCAGCTAGAACACATTTTCTCCTAGGATTTCAGCAATTTGATAGGGACCCAACCAGAGCTTATCAAACTTCTGGTGTTCACCCTTCTTTTCATTAGCTTTATCCCACAGTAAGACAAGGTCTAATATCCTGAAAGCCTTGACTTTGGCTCTTTTTTCAAACCAATGTTTGACAATAGCCTGGTGTCTAAGGAATTGCTGCAAAGCAACATCTCTCTGCTCTTCTAATTTCAACAAGCCAACTAGCCTTACTTCAATCCTATCATCACTAGAGTAAAATTCTTACATAAATTTTAGGATAGGTATTTGCAAGTGAATAGGGAACATAGGCTCTTGGCCATAAACTAGCTTAAATGGTGACGTCCTCAATGCAACCTTGATCCTAGTCCTATTTGCCCATAACAAAAATCTTAACTAGGTATGTCAGTCTCTAGGATTGTTCTTTAACCATTTTTTGATTACTCCTAGGAGATTCTTATTAGTTGATTCTGCAACTCCATTTCTTTGCGGATAATAGTTTGAAGAATACTTTAAAACCATCCTATGATCATAAGCCCATGAAATGAACTCGGCAGAAGAAAAGGCAGGGCCATTGTCGCATACCAGTGCAAAGGGTACTCCAAACCTGATGGTGATGCATTCAATGAGGAACTTGATTACTACCTTCGTTGTGCTATTCTTGCAAGGTATAGATTTTTTCCATCTCGTACAGTAATCCATGGCAATAAGAATGAATTTATGTCCTGTAGAAGAATTTGGGCTAATTACCCCAATAAAATCAAGTGCCCATTGGGCAAATGGCCTTACCTCATAAACAGGCTGCAATGGCATGGCTAGATGATGCTCTCTTGATGTAGAAGTTTGACATATATGACATGTCCTTACATGTTGGTAGGAATCCTTAAACACACATGGCCAATAATAACCAGATCTAAGGATTTGATGTGCTAAAGAATCCACAAAACCATGACCTGTGCCATGTTTCCCATGAAATTCAGCAATTGCGTGCTTAGCTTCTTGTTGATCAAGGCATCATAGATAAACCCCCTCAAAATTATTTATGTATAACAATCCTCCTTTGAGCATATAATGTGAGCTTTTCATTCTTAGTGCTCTCCTCTGAGTTGTATTCATTCCCTCTGGGCACCGATTATTAAGCATGAAATAAATGATATTGGTGTACCAAGAGTCATTAGAAAAGGACTATGTTGTGTACTGCTGACAAGTAATATTCTTACCAACATCTGCTATTGCTTTAGACAAGCCTTGACCTCAGACAAGTTTCATAGGATGAATCTCTAGATCGAACTCCTGCAAAATAGCCATCCATTTCCCCCTTCGTTCTCCCAACTTGTTCTGCATAAGTAGAGACTTCACAGCAGCATCATGAACCACAACAATGATCCAAATTCAAAGGATATAATGCCTAAACTTCTTAACAGCTCTAACCAATGAAAAATATTGTTTCTCAAGAGGTGGGTACTTGACTTCAAGATTCTTAAATGGAGAGCTCATGAAGGAAATTGGCCTTTCATCCCCTTCCTCTTCATTGTGTCAAGATAGCTGCACATGAGTGTTTAGAAGCAAAAGAATGAATATAAAATGGCTCCAAGTAGTCAAGACTGGTGAGGACCAGTGCCTCTGAAATGGATTGCTTAACCTAAGAAAAAGTAGCCTTTTCCTCATTACTCCATTCTATTCTAGCATTTTTCTTCATCATTTCGTTCAAAGGTTTAACAATTTCTGCAAAACCTATAATAAACTTCCTCATAAAGTTGATCTTTCCAAAGAAAGATCTCATCTCCTTCTTACTTCCTAGCATGGTTAACTTTAGAATAGAATCAACTCGGTCTGGATCTATCGATATCCCTCTTTCCGAGATTATGTGTCCCAAAATTTTCCCTTCAGAAACCCCGAACACACAGTTTTTAGGATTCAGAGAAACACCATATTGGATACATCTTTCAAGAACTTTAGCCAAGTCTGTAGCATGGTTTAGTCTATCTTTAAAGAATACTGTTAGGTCATCCATATAAATAATGATGCACTTACCAATCAAATATTTTGAATGCTACGTCCATTGTACACTGAAAGGTTGCTCTAGCATTTATCAAACCAAATGGCATCCTCCTGTAAGCAAATGTTCCCCATTCAGTAGTGAAGGTTGTCTTCATCCTGTCTTCATAATTAACGATCACTTGATTGTACCCAAAATAACCATCTAGGAATGACATCATCTGAGACCCATTGACAGTTTACAAGACTTCATCCAGAGAAGGGAGTGGGTAGTTGTCTTTTTCTGAAGCTCTATTCAGATTCCTAAAATCTACACATAGCCTGATCTCCCCATTCTTTTTACGAACTAGAACCAAGTTAGCCACCCATGTTAAATGTCATATACGGAAGATTATTCTTACAAAAAGAAATTTTTGGACTTCCTTAAAGACCAATGGTTCAATTAGGGCATTGACAGGATGATGTTTCTGTTGAAATGATCTAGCTTCAAGCTTCAAAGGAATAGTATGAGTTATCACAGAAGTATCAAATGTTTTTTGATCTTCATACCCCAACCTATTACAGCAATATCTTTCTTCAGTGCCCTCAATATATCTTCTTTAATTGCTTCAGGGTAGGATTTCCCTATGTAAACATTCCTTCTAGGGCCAGAGTTAGCTAAGTTGATAGTTTTATATTCACCTCCGTTATGTTCGGTCGATACCTTTTCCCGAGCTCTTGGATTTGAATCAAAAATTATTTCTAAGGCCACCATTCCCTTCACAATGCTATTACTTTTAAAATTGAAGACACCTTTTGTATCACAGTCTTCGGGGTTCCAGTCTCCTTAATCCCTGTCAGACTCATCGATGATCTATCCTTCGAAAAAATCTGAGCTTGCTAGAAAAGCAAGGATATGTCGATCATCGTCGAAGACTTGAAAGTTCCTGACATTATCAAGGACAACCGGGGTGGATATCAATTCTACTAAGAATCTCTTGAGCTTGGAGCCTTGCATGGGCTCTAGGGTACTTGCGGCAACAACTAATGAATCAACTATTTGATTCTCCTCTCTAGGAATTAAACTAATCCAAAAAGCATCAAAGTCTTGAATCAAGTTCCACACCTGGTTTCTATAAGTTGCCAGCCTTTTATTGTGACATGTGTGTTGGCTACGTACTTGCTTGATAATCACTTCTGAATCTCCTTTAACCATCAAGGCAGTAACTTTCTTCTGATGTGCGAACATTAGTCCCCGAGCTAATGCTTCATATTCTGCTATATTGTTAGTGCATCCAAACTATAACCTGTAAGAAGCAAAAAATGTTTTCCCTTTTGGGCTAGTTAACTCAATTCTAGCACACCTTTTTTTGGATTTGGATCCATCAAACATGAGGATCCATAGCTTATTATGAGGTGGGGTTGATCTCTTTGAGCTTGTTGTGGGTGCTTGGATAAGGTAAACTGTAGGTGGGGCCACTTGATCTTTTGCATCAAATATTGGGAATGGGTGTTCAATAGGTTCATCAAGTGCAATATGCAATTCCCGCTCAGATATATCATGTAATCCTAAGATATCTTTCTGATAGTTATATGTATCTTTGATTAACCCCTTGGGTTTTGGTATACTTGTGAGTGCAGGGGTATGAAAAAAACCCTGGGGTTGTTCAACATAACTATGTTGTTCTGGTATTATGACTGGGGTAAGTTCAGTTTGAGGAGGGACTTCCTCTAAAGGTATAATATCCCTGGTTAACATTATTGCATTTTTGGCTTCAAATGAGAACTAATCTGAAACGGTTTCAAGGTGACTTGGGCTAGTTTCTTTAGTTTGGAAAACATGATTTAGAACACTGAAGCAGGGTTGCCAAGTCAATTCTGAATGATTTTGGTAGTGCACCCTACACCAATTTGGGAGTAGAAGACTACACAAATCGATATCTTCCCCTAAGACCACCTGATCCTATTGTAGCTTCCTGATCAATACCTGTTGGTTTACACTAATCATGGGATCAGGGAATTCTTGCATTGACAAATCATTATAATCAAGAACTGAAAGAGTCAAAATTTCCTCTCTTTTATAAACCCCTATCTTAGTTTCAAAATAAGCTACTTTGTTGGGACAGTCATACTCAGTGATGATATGTTTGAGGCGAGGTTCACTCTCAATCCTAATCTGTGTAGGTATTCCCCTCCATGGTAGCCACATATGTGAAAAGTCGAGGGAGAGATATCCCCCTATACTCTTCATTAGATCTCTGCTCAAAAGCATACCGTAAGTCTCATGAATTTCTGCTACTTGAATATCCATATTGGTTTGAATCCTAGGGTCAAACCCTACTTGTTCATGTATATTTCTCAATTCTCCAACTACGTTAACCTCTATTTTATCAAGTTGGATGACCTTCTTGTTTGTTTGGACAAGATTCAATCCCAATTTCTTACATTCAGAAACTGGCATAACATTTCTAGAAGCCCCTGAATCTAGCAGACAATTGTGCAGATTCTTCCCACAGATTCTCAAACTTAAAATAAATGGTGGGGTCCCTACCTTGTTTCTGAACAAAGCTGCATTCATGTCCATAGTGGGTGCCACCTTGGTTTTCCCTTTTGATTTATCATCTTCTTCCAAAGCTTTCAGCACTATATTTCATTGGGAAGGGCACCATTTTAGGATGTCAAAGTATGATAAAGAGGTTTTTTGTTTCTACATCTCAGAAACAATATCAAATTTTTTGTTATAACTTGCATTATATTTGAAAACACCAGATGAATTACCTTTGCTAGGGAAGTCAGGCAGACCCTTCAGTGGAGGAGGGTTGTTATCAACATTCTGATTCAAAGGCACCATGTGGTTAGGTGGTGCTGATGTAGTGAACATACCCTTATTCTGGTTTCTTAGGAAGTGTCATCCCTTTGTCTAAAAGGCTTGGGCATCATACACATCTTCCTCTAGTTCATTCTCATTCTGCATTAGGAATGAAGGTTCTTCTTGAAAGAGGTCATAATCCATTGTTGTATCCACTAAGCTAGTTCCTTTATTTGAATTCCCTTGGAATGTTTGGGCATCTTCTTGTGCCATCTTCACAACCTTCTCCATTTCAGGATAGTTCACCTCAGAATGAGTTGCAATATCATGTAGCCTGCACCAGTTAGTCATAAAATTGAGGTTAGCCACATTTGCAGTATGTGGCCTATCCTCATTAGCTTGATAATTGTGAGAAACCCCACCATTATTTGGCCCTGTGCTCCATTTTTTGTTGTTATTAGGCCTCTGGTTATATCCTCTATTCTAATTTTGATAGCCTTGGTTAGGGAAGTTTTGACCTTGATACTTCCTTTGCCTGTGATTTTTATTGTTCTAATAATTACCCTAATTATTATTATTCTGATTAGGGTAATTACCTTGATTAGCATAATTACCTTGGTTCTGAGAGGGGTTTAGTTTAAGCTGAGCCATGTCATTTGTGACTTGAGATAGAGTTTTCTTTAGGGTCTCCACCTCGTTTGTGAGTTGAATTGTCTTTTCACTCTCAACATTCTTAGCAACAGGTGACTGACCGATAGGTTGATATTCCAGCTTGATTATGATGACCATGTGGACTGTGATGAGCCTATGATTGTTGAGAGAAGTCAAGAGATCCATTGGAAAATAATGGAATAGGAGATTGAGTCTGCAACTCAGACATAGGTCCATAATGAGAAGGAGACATCCCTGGGACAATATTGAATAAAGGGGTTGGATTAGGCATCTGATACCCCATAGAAGGAAAACCTCCTCCCAAGTTCCCTTGTTGAGAGCTAGTTTGTTGTTATAGCTTGATGGCTAGATGATAAACTTTAGACAGAGAATCAATATCTGCCGGCTAATAAGTCCTTTGTAGGAACAAGCCAAGCAAAGGGTCTATAACTCTAAAATATGCCTGAATGGCACTATTCTCAACAACTAGATAGGGCTCCTGCAATCTCCTATACATTCATTGAAACCTTGTACTAAACAAGGGTAGGGATTCACATGGCTCCTTCCTAATGGTAGCAAATTGATGGAAAAAACTGGCTGGATCTACATAAACTCTAAACTAATTGGCGAAAGCATTCTCTAGATCTGTCCAGCTCAGAATAAAACCTTGTGGAAGATTTAGGTACTAGTTGTACACCATATCCCCTAAGGAATAAGGGAACAAACTACAAACCACATCATGGTGAGCTATATGGGCTCTAGTACAAGCATCCTTAAAATCTTGTATGTGCTCCTCAGCACTCATTGATTCATCATGAATGTATTTGGGATAGAATCTCTCAAGATTCTTAGGCATATAATGAAAGCCTCCAGGAATAATCCCCAATGGAGAGGGATTATTCACAAAAAATTCCATTGGTGGTGATGGTGGAGGTTGAGCCAACTATTGGATGGGCTGAACTAGTTGTAATGGCAATTAAGGTGGATTTGGTGGTGGATTCACAGGTATCCACTGGGGTATTGGTGAAAATCCTGGTGGAGTGAGTGGAGCTGACAAGGGTGGTAGAATGGTTTCCCTATGAATCTTATGCCTCGTTGGGGTCTCAAGTTCTATCAAAGGTGGTGGGTTTTCAGTTGATCGAAGAACTCTATGGGACCTCTTTGGTTGAAAGACCCAATGTTATCTAGTTTTCTCTTTTGGCCCTTCTTCTAGCGCCAGTTCCTATTGAGGTGCCAAATTGACCCATAACATGCAGGTAAGATAAAAGTAAGAGTATCTCACCTCTCTTGAAAGAGACAATCAATAATCAAACTAATCACCTCCCAAGGTATTTGATGTTGGTTCACAACATTGTTGTTTCACGAAGTGGTCAATATGGCTGTAATGTTCAAGGGGCCTACTAGTTTTGAGCTTCTGGATTTGTTCCAAGATCAAACATCTATCTAAACCTGCTTTAACTGGGGGTTTTAAAGAAATAGAAAAAGATAGATCAAGGTTTTCAAACTGAAAAGAATCTTGATACATCCAACTAATCAGACTTGTTGCCTTCCAAGGAATTCCTAAACTAGAACTACAGAATAAAATTAACCTGTAATTGATACAAAGTTTCATTCATTCACAGTGCAAACTTTAACAGTAGATTGCAAATCATCATTCAAAAAAAAACATAAGATAAAATTTCATTCCTTGAAAGCTTTTCAAATCAAATGATTAACCCAAAATGAATACCATTCTAGAGCATAATATAAAGAAGGTTTAAATTTGGCTACTCCTACTATCACTGAAACAGATAAGCAGCATTTACAAATCTGGCAAGATCACCAGTGTATAGAAACCCATTTCTTCAAATTATCTCCATCTATGCTAAGAAAATTTGGAAGATACATCACCTCCTCCTCCTGCTGAACTACAAAAAAATGTCTAACTTACTTCAAAACCCTAACTTTCTTTTTCGATATCCCATCCTCTACCTTCTGAATCTTCCAGCTTGCTAACTAATCTGCTAACTTTGTTTCTAACCTTTCTAACTATTCTAACCTGTCTCTAAAACTTACTCTCTAACCCCTACAAAAGAGGCGAAACACCATATTTATAAAACTCGTCAGATGCGTCAGCCCAGTTTAGGGTTTACAATAAGTCGGTCATAGAACAAGTCAGCCCTAGTAGAATTCAAAACAAACTCAAATGTGCATTAAATGCAAGGGCATCGACCAGATCAGCCCAGGATTTGCCACATAACTCAGACCAAAATGCATGAAGAAGAGGCAAAGAGAAACAATGAGGAAGCACAAATTTTGATGCAGCTTTGCATTAACTGCTTCCCCCACGTCGCCCATACCTTGCTCCATTCTGGCCTTTGTCATCAAGAATGTCCTCTACAAGCCATTTGCAAGTGGCATAGGTGAAACCCTAGGTCACCATTTAATAGCATCAATGTTATTCTTCAGCTGTCTCATCGCATTGTCCCAGTCTCTCTTAGCCATTCCAGTTGCTGCCTTGCTAGAATCATCCTGCATCGATCAAACACCAATGTGATAATCCAATTGTTGAAAACATTTCACCAAAGTGTTAGCTCAAAATCATGATAAAACCATTAAATTAGTCATTAAGCATAAACACTGGATCATCAAAATGAACATAAGTAGCATACAATAGTGAAATTCATCAAGCTAACATTTTTATGTTTAAGCATTCATCATTAGATTCATCAATTTTATCCAATTTCTTAAATTCCATAAAGCACAGCAGAGAATTTAGAAAAATTCGGCTGGACCAGAATTTTGCGAATGACCCAAAACTTCACATTTCGGAAAACTGAAGGAAACCAGGAAAATTTGGCCAGAATGGAGAATTCCAAAGCAGGCATAAGGTTCACCAATAGATCATTTGAATGAAGAAGGAATGCATATATCATTGTGAAATTCATCAAAGTGAGCATGGAGTATCAAGTGTTTATCACCTAAATCATTCATGTGTCAACAATTTCAAGTCACTTGAAGCTTTGGTAGAAAATCCAGAAAAATCCGTTTGGACCATAATTTCGCGAAGAGTGCAAAACTCCAGACACCAGCACATTTCTGGGAAACTGAAGGGATCCGAGAAAATTTGGCTGGGTAGGAAAATCTCGAACTTGACAGAAAACTCGAACACTGGCCATGACTTCACTCAAATTAACCTAAGCTCATAAATTTGAGGACCTTGGGCATGGAAATTGTTTAACACGAGCCTCCTATAGATCCTCTTTGAATCTTAGGCTCAATCAAAAGCAAATCAAGATGAAATAGTGATGCCCTAGGCATGAAACCCTATATTTTAACCATAAACACACAGGGCAAGCCATGAAATGCCCAAACACATAGGAATTCAAACTCCAAGCAAGACCATAACGTTTTAAATCACAACAAGATGAACACCCAACTCAGGAGAATGCAAATGATAAAGAAAAATGGCATAAAGCTCCAAAAATTGACCAAACTCAGAAACTTTATGGCAAGACGAAAATCTAGAAAAATCCAACCTAGGCAGAATTTCGCGAAGGCCAGAAATCTCTGTAGTGCAAAACAGGTCAAGCCGGACTTCAAGCGCAATCTGGGAAAATGGAGGGAATGAGGAAAAACCAAGAAAATCCGACTGGGGTGGACAATCCCAAACTTCCTCAAAAACCTGAACAACAACATTGAAACCAGAGTTTGAAAGAAAACTGGGAAAATTTGGATAAACTGGAAAATCCTAAACGAGGTTAAAAACCCAAACTTCACCCAAAAAATAAGATTTTCAATATGCAACTTGGGGAAAACACTTGGGAAAGCAAGATAAACATATTAAGCACATGCCAAAGCAAAGAAAAACCTCAAAATCGAAGGGGGGAAAACACAAAGAGCGAAAGCAAAAGAGGGTCACATTTTAATCAAATTTAAAATGGCATGGTTATGCAAGGCATAACAGGTTCTTCTCCTCCTTCTATTCATGAACAAGGAAAATGTAGTACATGAAAACAACCTTAAAAATTAAAGAAAATAAAGTTTCCTACACATCCTCCACCTGAATGTTAAAGAAGACTTCAATTTCTTTTAAACAAAGGTCTTATAATTTTACCACCTATGAATAGGTTGGTTATTCATCCTAAAGACTCAAACATACCATTTTGCAAATATCACTATATTCTTGGACATCGAACAAAAGAATGCCGGACATTGAAGGACATACTAGATAAGTATCACTTCACTAATACTGACTGTTTCCTCATCATACCTTAAAGCAATCACATTCCCTTCCTCATGCCATAGTTGTAGAATTCCCTATTCTCACTATTGCATGATTCTTTCCCATCACCCACCTCGGCTCATTCTTGTCTTTACCCTTTGTGGGGGGCAAGAAGTTGTTAGCCTTGTCCTTGTAATGCACTTGTCTCTTAACTATGTTATTCCTTTTCTGCTTATCTCTTAAAGATTGAGAAACCAATAACCTAGTTAATGGTTGAATTACATTTGCATTACTTGTTCCTTTTTGTTTTATTTTCTTGTGTGTATCGTGTTCCCCCATATCGTGCATTTGATGTTTCCTCTCTTCATACACTTCTTCTATTCGTACCTCTATTCTTCTATTTTTCATACATTGTCTTTTTCTCTTTTTGTTTTGTGTTTTCCTTTTGGGGGTGACACAAAGCATAGAGACACTTGTCTCTTAACTATGTTATTCCTTTTCTGCTTATCTCTTTAAGATTGAGAAACCAATAACTTAGTTAATGGTTGACATACATTTACATTACTTGTTCCTTTTTGTTTTGTTTTCTTGTGTGTATTGTGTTTCCCCGTATCATGCTTTTGATGTTTCCTCTCTTCGTACACTTCTTCTATTTGTACCTCTATTCTTCTATTTGTTGTACATTGTATTTTTCTCTTTTTGTTTTGTTTTTTCCTTTTGGGCATGACACAAAGCGTAGAGATGCCCTATGTCTCTTCCATGTTGACCTAAACAGTCCTTGTCATTTTTGTTTTTGTTTTGTGTTTTCCTTTTGGGGATGATGCAAAGTGTAGAGATGCCCTATGTCTCTTCCATGTTGACCCAAACGGTCCTTTTCATTTTTTTTATTTTTTTGTGTTTTCCTTTTGGGGATGACGCAAAGCATAGAGACACCCTATGTCTCTTCCATGTTGACCCAAATGGTCCTTCTCTTTTTCTCTTTTTTTTTTGTGTTTTCCTTTTGGGGATGACACAATGCATTAAGACCCAAAATGTCTCCTTCATGTCAACCCAAAAGTTTTTTCATTTTCTTTTTGCTTGTGTTTTCCTTTTGGGGATGATGCACAATGTTGAGACCAAAATGCTTCCTTCATGTTGACCCAAAATATTTTTCATTTTCTTTCACTTTTTCATTTTCATTTTGCTTGTGTTTTCCTTTTGGGGATGATGCAAAGCATTGATACCACAATGTCTCTTCCATGTTAACCGAAAATGAACTTTTTTTTTTTTTTCTCTTTTTGTGTCATTCTTCCAGTTCTATGTGCTTTGTGGAATCATGATAGTTCCAAGCTCTTTCATAAAAACATTGTAGAAATGAACATACTAACCCCAAATCCGTAGATACCTTATGTGTTTGGTGTGTTTTCTTTTCTAGGGGCAACTCCCTTTCTTTTATTTTCATTTTCATTGACATGACATAGTAGGGTATGTGTAGGATCATCATGGAAAAAGCAGGCCCTTAAGTGGCAAAAAATTCAAAAAAATCATAATTAGGCAATTTGATGTAAAAATTTGAATAAGTTATCTATATTATTTCAAAAATATGTAACAATAGAATTTGTAGAAAATTTAATGTAGTTTCTAGACTACTAGGTTTGTTTAAAAAATAAATAAATCTATTTGGTGAAAATTTGAAATTTCAATGCAGTAATACTTAAATTTTAGGGAAAAAATAAGAAGTAGGTGTTTGCCTGATCACCCTAACCACAATAAAATGATAGTATTTTTTTATAATATTTTAGATATAAGTAGATGACTCATGTCCCAATGTGATACATAGTTTTTGTTATTTTTTTCCAAGTAAATAATTAATTATGATTTTTTTTTTACAACTTTTAAAAAATATATAAAACTCATGTCTAACCACCTTAACTTGGTCAAAACTTCATGAAATTCAAATTTTCTTTTTTTAATCCTATAGTATGTGAAGTATAGAATGTGACACATGTTTTGGATTCAACAAATGTGATACCATTTGAAAGCTATAGATATTTTTCAATCAACCTATCAATCAAGACTTTAGTCATAATTTGAATAGAAAATGAATAATGATTACTTATTAAATTCAAAGTAAAACATAATTTATATTGGTGGAAAGCTAATAATATCCTTTAAAAACACTTTTCGTTTCATCAATTTTGAGTAAAAAAAAATCATCAGCCACATACCCATCATATTGCCACTTTTTGGCCCATCATGATCCTACACATACCCAACATAACTTCAAAACATATGACTTGGCATAGAACTTTCCAGGTTGGCTCTCATGTCTTGTTTTCTTTTTGTTTTGTGTTTCCTTCTCTACTTGAAAGTAATTTCTCACAGAATGATGTGTAGCAATTCCTTTAAAGTGAGGGACATACATTATTCACATTATTGGTTCTTAGTGTAGCCTTGTCATTTATGTGATGCGTTTTTCACTTTGTGGATGACATTGGGTATGATGTCCTCCAAAAGTGTGATCTATCTTAGCATATTACATTCATCTTGGTGGCCTGATGTGACACATTGCATCCCATAACTTGTGAATATACTATCCTTTCATTGGTCCTCTCTTGGAGACATTAGACACAATGTTCCCTAAGTGACTAACCTTACATGAACTGAACAAGACTCCTTTGAACATACTTTAAATTTTACAATTTTACATTACATTTTACATTGCATTTTTACATTTTTACATTTTTTGCACCTTTTTGCCACCTTGAATAACACAACTTGCATGACTGTGGTACTTTCCTTTTTGTTTATGAGCATTTTTCCTTGTGGTTCCTTGTTAAAGTTGTTAGGTGGTATAACTTTAATATGGTTGAGCGGGAAGCCCACCTAGCGGCATGACTCTTCCCCATAGCCACATTTGTGTTTGTGAGTGCATACCAACTAGCATAAGTATCTTGTAGTTGGGATTTCTCACCCCGCGAACAACTAGTTTTGTGGCCCCAAAGTGAGTACATTTGGGCTTTTTCACCCCACGAATAGCCATAAGTTTTGTTTCCCCAGAGTGAGTATATTCGGGCCTTCTCACCCAGTGGACCATCCTGTGTTTTGTCACCCCAGAGTGAGTACATAATCAAGCTTTTTCAAATAGTCAGTCTCGATCTAATCCATAACTAGTTGGACTGACGATCGAAGCTTCATCCAATTCTTCTCAACACTTGTGTGTTCCTTTGTTCTTATGCTTAGTTCTCCATGGGATTTTCATCCTAGGTGCTTGATCATCCCCCTTGATTGTTGTATTCCATCTTGCTAATGTGAGTACATTTGGACCCCCTCCCCTCGATGTTCATGGCTACTTTAGTGTGAATTTAAAGCAAGTTCAACCTCTCACTAAAGTGGGGGATAAATGTGTCATAGAAAAATTTCCCCTTATCATTTTCATGGCCTTTTAGGTCTTGTTTCATGGTGTTGCAACTATGTTGCTCTGATTTAATGTTGTGACATGGCTTGAACATGCTTATTTAGGTACTAAAATTCAAAGATTGACATCTTGTGAAGGTGTTGTGAAGTGTTGTAAGACATTTCTATATTCTTCTAGAGTCTATTAATTACATTTAACCAAAAAATATCCTCTTCATCACTTAAAAAATCCTATTTTGAAGTCTTGTAAAGTCTTGTAACAAGATTTCACACTTTTCTAGGCATATTTTCACTATTTACACCTCTCTCATGCTTTATTTGGTCCCTTTACGCCCTCATATGACTTAATTAACTCTATTTTTGAATGTTATCCTAAAAAATAACATTAAATACAACATTTTTCCTGACACATGTTTTTAGGTCCTAGGTGGGACCCATTCACCATGGGTGGAAAATGAGTCCCCCTTGGCCCCAAATTCAAACTATTTTAAATTTCCTTTTGGGATTTTATTCAAAATCACTTGATGTCGGCCTGTGATGAGGTATGAATGGATACTAAGGCACAATAATTTTATAAATAAGTGATTTTCACCTCATTTTAACCCCCATTCATCAAGTTCACTTATCCACCCATTCACTCAAGCATTCAAGCATTTTACATCTTTTCAAGCACTATTCAAGCACTTTGAAGCATCCATTGACATTACTTTAGAATTGCATCATCAAGGGTTAGGTAAGTTGATAGCACTTGCATGTTATTAGTTTATCTTTCTCTTTCATTTCACTATCTTTTCAAGGGTTCAATTACCAAAAATGGGGTTTTACCAAGGCAAACCCCTATTCACTAACCCTCAACCATTTTTCCCCTATTGCATGTTTGTTTGCAACTCTTTTTATGCAGATTTGACAAGATTTTAGGCATTGAAGATTGATTTTCTTGTCAACTAGGTGCTTCAAGTCAACTTAAGTCAATTTCAAGCTTGGAGAGAGTTTTCTGTCCATTTTATATAGAACTAACTTCAACAACCTAACAAGCAGACATTTCTAGATCTGGTGTTGTAAAGTTTCCTCTTTATTTTTTAAAAATTTGGGAGAGGACTTATTCACCACCTATGGCAAATGAGTCCCACCTTAGGACTGAAAATCTGAAATTTGTCAGATTCTAGATCCCAACAGACAGAAACCAACTCCCAACACTTTTTCACCAGGAGGAGAACTAATTCACCACCCTGGGTGAATGAGTCCCACTATGAAAAATAAATGAATTTAGCCAACATCCAAGACATTCTAGAATCATCACACTTTGCCCATCTCTTTCTGTTCTGCATATTTCCTTCATTGTTTTCATATAACAATTTGTTTTCAAACATAGCTTTAATTTCACTTTTGCATTCATTTTCATTCATTTAGATTAGTCAATTACATTTAGTCATCTTCATTTGCATAAAACAGCATTGCATGCATCCTAATTTGAGTGAATCATAAGCATTTTTGGCCCTATCTCTCTCCTTTTTGGTGAAAAACCCTAGAAATGAAAGAGTAGCATTAGGGTCCCAAAAATCTATGTTTCATATACTACCAAAACAAACTACATAGGGATCAAAATCCAATAAAATTATATATCATGAATTGCATGTTCATATCATTTTGATGGCCTACTAGAGGACACAACTTTGTATATAAACGCATTTCAATCATTTTATGCACCTTTCTTCTCTTGATCCAAGAATATTTTCTATTTGAACACCTCATAATTAGATCACAAATTCCTTTCCATTGTACCAAACCTCCTTAATGGTACAATTAAATAATGTTATTTTGCATGCATTTATTTAAGTTCACATTTAGTCCCAAAGAAATGGACCCCTCCTCACCTCTAGTATAGGAAGTTTTGTTGAAACTCTAGTGTGGATTGACCAATAACTCTTAAGTAACCTACATGCAAGTTTTTTATTTGATAAATTTCTTATATCTAATTTTGATATGCCTTTTGATTTTATAAAGTTTAAATATAGTTTTTTGAACATAGATAATTGCAATTTGTGTATACATGTTAGCTTGAAACTTTTATACTTGAAATGTGAAACATAGTTTATTTTAAATAGTTTGAAAACTAGACCTTATATATAATCTATATGCATTCTTTCAAATCTCAAGCTAATTTAGAACTTGTTGGCCCTTGTGATTTACTGATGACTTTGAATTATGTACATTGAATGATTTACTCATGAACTTGTTGGCCCTTGTGAATTACTCATGAACTTGTTGGCCCTTGTGAATTACTCATGACTTTGAATTAATCTACAATTTGGTTCAAAATGAGTTCATGCATGACTTTGAATTATGTACATTTAATGATTTATTAATATTTCAAATTGATTTACTTGTTTAGAAATATATATATCTCATTTACATTAAATTTATTGAATGTATGTATGCACTTGAGAACTATTATCTAGATATCTAGTGCTCATGTTTAATACATTCTATATCATGTGCACACTTGTAAATTTATTTAGAACTATTTTAGCTTTATATTCTCTAGATCTAGATATATTAAGCCAAGGTTTCATTGCTCCTTTAGGTACATAACTATCACATGGAAAATGAACCTATTCCACCTTTGCAAACACTCTTTGCAAATACTAATAGTGAGATTGTGAAATTGAGAGAGTCATTAACTAATGGTAGAAACAAAGGAATATATGCGGAAACTTGGATGACCATATTACAAAGCCTAGAAAAAATAAGAGATAAACTTGGGGATACTAGTTCATTTCCCTTGATAGAGTAGCTACTATTCTTTCCCACATGTGGGAAGACATACATGGTGAGGTTCCCTATAAACAAATACATGATGTTGTAACCAAAGATATGATTAAAAACCAATGTTTTTCATTCTATCAAAATAAACGTAAGGTGAGGGGATACCAGGTCATCAAATGTGTGGATGATGTTATCGCCTGATTGATTTACCCACGATTTCTTATAGAACATGGTCAATATGAAAACAATGCCAACTTCTATTATATTGTGTTCAACAATTGTATTCTGAGGTCCATTTGGGTCTGAAAGTCAACTACCTGTACATTCCACCATATGTTGGTTAGCAGCATGGTAGGATTGTCGATAGGCCCACCTATCATCGAGAGTAGATATACCAACCTCGGTGAACATTAGGGAATTGGTTGGAGGAAATTATCTTGCTCTCATGCCAACTCTGGTCCCCTTAGAAGATCAAGTTGTTGTTGCTTCCCAAAAGGAAGCAATTGACAATGTATGTGACATTGTAGCTGTGACCACTAGGATATCTATTGATTGTGTAGGTTAGTATTTGAGGTCTAGATGTTCACAATCCATTCCATTTGCAACACAACATAATAGCATGGATCCTTTTACAGCGGTGGGAATCCCTACACCCACACAACTTGACAGACTTATAGGAGAAATGGCATGCAATACTTTGCATTGTTTGGTTAAGGACCTCTTAGAGGCATATGCCTTCATTGCATAAAACTATGGGATCACTATAGACCATGTCATAGGTCGTTTAGATTTAGGAGTTCATTCACATCCAACATCCCATCACTCTCATCCCATCACTAGTGCACATCAAGATCCACCTACATATCATTTGGCTACTACATAGATTATTGGTTTTATGGATTTGTTGACCAGTCCCAGTTCATCATCGTCGATACCATCTCAGTTGCATAGTCCCCTTCACTTATCATTTTTGGCATGACATGTGACAATTCAGATGGATGTAGATATTGATGCATTGACTGAGCATTTGGTTTATTTGGTGGAGATTACCATTGCATAGGACTTAGATCATCTGATACCAAATGATGTGCATATATGTGTGCATGTGCATGTTTCAATTCTTTTTTTTAATTATTTTTAAATTTTAGTTTTAATTAGATATTCATGTAATATATATGTATATTTATTGTAGATGGACATACCTCATGTTACTCCTAGCCTTGATCTCATGTTTGATGATATCAAGTACATGTTTTTTAGGTTGTTGATACAGGTACATTTGATGATCTCTAGTACATTTGTTTAAATGATATACACACATTTTCTTATGTTTATATGTATATTTTCATTCAATTTGTACATGCATGTACCTAGATTTGCTTATAATATTTATTTTTATGTTCATCTATCTACATGTACATGTACATGTTTAGTACACTCAAGAGTGTTTATACAATCTACATGCATGCACCTCTTTGCTTATAACATGTTTATGTTTATACATTGAATCTATCTACATGTACATGTGTTTTCTTATGTTTAAATGTTTATATATTAATAGATACATGTGTACATGTACAAGTTTACACTTAATAACATGTTTATATAAATTTTAAATCTATATTTAGAGAACTCATGCTCACATATTTATGATTTATATATGCTAAACACATGTTAATGTGCATTAAATACATTAAATGTACATACACATGTAGTTCTACACATGTACATGTACACATGTAATGTTTTTTGTGAATATTTATTCACGCACCGCTCTTTTCCTTCTTCCTTTCGCGGCTTCGCCTTTTGTTTTGATACCACTCACAGCTTTCCAGCAGCTGCCACATGGCGTCCTATTAGAGCTTCCCTTCAAGATGCTTCTCCTTCCTTTTTTTGAGCTTCGGTTGCTTGAAATGTCACCTCCACCTACTTTCTATTTAGATGGGGCCCACAACATCGCTACCTTTGTTGGGAGCTTTCCATGTGGTGATTGTTCGGGCGTCTATTGTTTTTGTTCGATGGTTGTTGCAACTATTTTCATTTTGTTGTCGCGTGTCCTTTCCTTTTGCTGCTATGTGGCCCATCTCTCCTCACAGTATCCTTGTTGGTGTGTTGCCTTTCCTTCTTTCTATTGGTGTTGGAAATTAGGAATCTTTCTATTGGTGACTTGGTTGGAGCATCTTTCTGGTTGGATCCTACAGGCGGTGGGCTGGCTTATTTAAGCATCCCTTTCTTCATTTTATGGTTGTTGTCAAATAGACAAAATTTCCTAGTGCTAAGAATTAGCCTCTATAGTGTTTGATATTAAATATGAACTTGTAGACTGTACCATTCTATTCAGCCTCTCTACTTTCAAGCATTTGATAGGACATTAAATTGTGCTTGCATTTTCTAAAATATATGAACATCTATTTCAAGCTTTTGTAATCTTTATATAGCTTAGCGTAATACAGATCATGTTGTTACTCTTTTGTGTTAGCTAATGTTGTATGGGTTATATTATGCAAATGGTTTGATGTTCTTATGTTTGCGGTGTTGGGAATTTTCTATTTGATATATGTTGATTACTACCTAAGCCTTTGTTTTTGCAATGTGCTTACTTATCTCATTACTAATTTGGTGCATCACCTTAGCTTAGATTTGTTTATTTTATGTTTATCTTCATTTCCCTTTTCTCCCCCACATTAAAAAATGAAGAGCCAACTTCGATAAAATCTTGAAGGTCACTTAGCTATGCACAGAAGTCCCCCAAATAGCTAAGTTTCCCATAAGGTTGTTGCCTACAAAATTTTTCATCATGTTCAGTTCTTTTTCTAGCCTGCCTAGTGGGATGAACTAAAACATTCACAATCCATAATAGTGTATGAGCCATAGGCCCGTCACTTAGTCTCAAACCGTAAGAATCCCTGGCCTACTTGTACCACCACTAGTTTCAATCAAGCTGAGAAGTTAGTAGGCTAATACATCACCTCTAATTCCTCCTCTAACTTCTCCTCCATCCCTTGCGTAAATGGCTAGAAATTTTGTAGCCTGGGAAGCTGGTAGCCCTTTGATAGCTCTTGTATGACCCCTAGTGTGGGTTCCAATCCCAACTTCCGCTTTAAAGGCTATCCCAAAGTTCATTGGGGATGATTCAAAAACTCCAGCAGAACACTTGCAAGATGTGGCTGATGTATGTCTAGTTCATGGAATTACTAAGTAGAATGTGGCTTTGCAGTTGCTCGTAGCCTCTTTCAGAGGGAAGGTGTTGGACTGGTATCGTACTCTTCTAGCTAATACAATTATCAATTGGGATCAGCTTAGAAATAATTTCTATGAGTGCTTCTTAAATAATGGCAAAAAATATTTGCTATATCACCAGCTGGCTAATATAAAGCGGGCTCCTCATGAAGCTTTGGCCAATTTTAATTCTCAGTTTCATTTGACTTGGCAGAGGGTCCCTGTCAGTAGTAGGCCACCTCTAGATCTAGCGTTCATGTTCTATTTGAAGTCTATAAATGCTAATATTTTTGTGATGTTGCAATCTCTTGGTGGAAACACCTTACCCAATGCATATAGCCTTGCAGTTACCATAGAGAAAAATCTTATTGCTGCCAGAAAGTTGGCACCGCAACCTATCATGCCAATGTTCCCAGAATCGACCGTTACAAAACTAGAGGTAGCTTCAACTAGAATTCCCGCACCCCCCAAGTCTATGTATGTGTACCTAGGAACGATGCCGAGCATGGCTCTAGTGCTTAACCCCCTAGCGGCTAAGGTGAACGACATGAAGGAGTAGTTGCAAACCATGAAAAATGAGTTAACCAGTATGAAGTGGCAACAATATGCCTACTAGAAGCCTGCTTACCAAAACTACCAAGGTGGGAAACGTCCTTTTTAGCAAAATCAATGGAAAGATAGATGACGCAGTAATGCTCAAGCTCAACAAAGCAATCAAGTCGTGCCTATGACTATGCCGATGCAAATTGTTTATCCTCGTTCGAGTAAAGTGTTGGTAGCATGAAAAAATAATCTTATTGGGGAGATTAATCCATGGTGCTTCCCTTGCAATGATGCACACATGCCTCAAAATTTCCTGTGAGGGAATTTACAGAAGAAGATAGTAGAGCAACATAGTCAAGGCATCATGCCTAATTCTAGAGGTCATGCATATGCCTCTCAGGAAATGGAGAATGCGGTTCTCACCACTCAAATACAAGGAATGTCTATAGAATAGGAGCTAGATATATCTTCAGACCAGACACTCTTTTCTTAGATGGAAGAAGAGGAGTCAGCATACCCGAAAAAAATTTTGGTGACCTAGGAGCCACAAGTATAGTCAGACTACAATACACGTTCCAAGGGGAGGCTCACTAGAGAATTCATGTCCTTGCCAACTAAAGGGGCACCTAATCCAACACCCAGTCCATCGACAACTGTGTCATCAGTTACACAACAGTTTGGGGTCGCTATTCCAGGTTCCAAGAATCCACCTCCTCCAAAAGAAAAAGCTCCCATGACCACCTCGGTTGTTTCCAAATAGCTGGATGTACCAACTATGAGGTAGAAGGATCTAGCTACCATAGCTTAGCAGTCACGTATGCCATTCAATGTGGTGGAGCAACTAAATAAATCTTTTGCTAATGTTTCCTTGTGGGATATCTTAGCCATCCCAGAGAAAAACTTGCTATTATAGAAGGCATTATCAAGAGAAGAGGGCATGAAGATGCTTGAGCAGCCCTCAAAAGATAAGACAACCAATCTAGGCCCGAATAGAGTTTTGGAAAATCAATCAATGGAAAATCAGGTTGGAAAAGAGGGTAAGCCTAAACCCAAGCCTTTCTTTCTAACAATTATAATCGATAAAAAACTACTGCATAATTGTATGGTTGAGTCTGGTGCTAGCACCACCATCATGCCCAAGCAAGTAGCTAAAGCTCTGAGACTCGAATACGAACCTCTGAAGAAGGGAGTTATGAAACTCGACGGGAACAAGGTTGAAACCCTTGAAGTAATCAAAGGATTTCCTATGAAATCATTTGCTTGCCCCAGTATTACTATGAATCAAGATACTATGCTCATTGACATCCCTCCTATGTTCGAGATATGTCTATCTCGATAATTCATTGTGAATGTTGGAGGTTACCTCTCTTTGGACTGGTCACACCTTATCCTAAGAACCAAACATGGAGCTAAGATGAAGATATTGTCGAAACCTTTACATGCTGAGCATGTGGCTGATGAAGCCATGATCAATTTTGAGGGAACACATACCTCAATTACCCTAGAAGAGATGCACAATGCCAAATTTCTTGAGGATGAAGAAGCAAGCAGTTCCTAGACTGAGAATGAAGAAGCTCTCTTGAATGAATTTATAAGTTCAGACCCTTTTGGAAACTATCATACAACTAGGCTATGAACATATGTCATACATGAGGAGGATCAGATTATGCCCAAAGTGACCAAAGATTCTGAGAGTGAAGGGACCTCAGAGTTATGGACCTTGCACTTTGATGGAGCAAGATGCAGAGTAGGAGCCAACACTGAAATATGTTTGGTATCTCCATCCAAAGAAAAGACCTTAAGGTCATATCATTTCTAATTCACGTGCTCAAACAATGAAGCTGAGTATGAGGGCATTGTCCATGGCTTGAGTTTAGAGGAACAAATGGGTGTTGAGAAAATACAGGTGTTCAAAGATTCAAAATTGGTGGTTAACCAAATCCAAGGGGCTATCAGCTGCCAAGAATGTTTGAATGCGATCATACCGACACAGGGTCTGGGACTTTATTGAAGGCTTTGAGGCATTCAACATCCAAGTCGTACCTAGAGGTCAGAACTCCAAAGAAAACCGAATGGCAACTGTAAGATCTCAGTTTGAGCTAGCTTCTGAGTTAATTGATAACAAACATTCAGTGTGAGTGATTGGGTGGCCTGCAGTCCCAAATAATGATAAAAAATGGAAAGTGTTTGATGGTGATGCTCATATCACATCATTTCTCTAGTTGTCCAGAGAATTTTTTGACTAATTACAACCAAAGATCGTTGATTCCTATGAAGATCAAGTGGTCTAGCTTAAGTCAAACAAGCTTCCCAGAGGTTTGGTTACTCTCGAGAATCTGTTTGATTCCGATGATGTGAGAAAAGAAAAGAGAAAACTTGTAGCTGATAAAGGTGATTACACCGATCTGCACATCAGGGAAGATAAAATGCTTAAGGTTAGAAAAGGAGTCTCACAAAAGAATAAAGAAAGGTTCAAATATTTTTTTGAGAAGTATCCAAATGTGGTAGCATGGTCATATGATGATCTTAAGGGATATGATCCCAAGATTATCCAACACACCATTGAGCTACTAGAGGGAGAAAAACCTGTACGTCAAAAGAAAAGGCCAGTAAATCCAAAGATCGAGTCATTAATGGCTCAGGAATTATAGAAGTTGATTGAATCCCGAATAGTGTTCCTGATCAAACACAGTACTTGGGTGTATAACCTAGTGTTGGTCCAGAAGAAGAATGGTGATATACAACTGTGCGTTGACTTCTGAGATTGAAATAGAGCATCTCTAGAGGACCACTACCCTCTACCTTCCATGGAGGAAATTCTGCAAATAGTTGCTAGTTCTGAGATGTTTTCAATGTTAGATGGTTTCTCTAGCTATAATCATATTCAAGTGAAAGAGGGGGACCAGCACAAAACAACATTTACCACCAAGTGGGGAACATACGCTTATGCTAAAATTCCCTTCATACTTTCAAATGCCAAAGCCACTTTCTAGCGAACTATGGACATTTATTTTAGGGAATTGATACATAAGATCATTCTTATTTATCTGGATGACCTTATGATTTTCTCAAAAAAATTTGAAGATCATTTTGATCATCTTGAGCTTGTCTTCCAGAAGTTCTAGGAGTTCTAGATTTCTTTGAACCTGAATAAATGTGTGTTTGGGGTACCACAAGGGAAGCTGTTGGGTTATGTCATCTCAAAGGAAGGTATTTCCATTGACTCGGAAAGGGTTAAAGTGATCAAAGAACTCCCTCTACCCATCAACAAAAAATGAGTTCAATCTTTTTTGGGCAAGGTTAACTTCATTAGCCAGTTCATGCCGAACTTCACAAGGATTGTTCAGCCCATCACATTGATGTTGAAAAGGGACCAATCTTTCAAATGGACAATGGAAGCTAGAAAAGCTTTCGAAAAGATTAAAGAAGCCATCTCTTCAATTCTCATGTTGGTTAATCTGGATTTGTCAAAATACTTCCTCATGTACGTATTTGGTGGTAGCATGAGTATCGCTACTCATCTAATGTAGAAAGATGATGAAGATAAAATAATTTCCCATTGCTTTCTATCACACACTCTAAAAGATTACAAAGTGAAGTACAACTTTGTGGAGAAGCAAGTTTTTGCTATTATAAAGGGGCTGAAGAAGTTCTGACACCTCATATTATGCAACAAGGTGATTGTTTGTATGTCACACCCTAGTGTGCATGAATATATTATGGAAGGTGAAATCACTGAGAAGTAGGCTAGCTAGATAACTAAGATTCTAGAGTATGACATCGAGATCAACCTAGTCAAAACTGTGAAAGAGAAGGGACTGTGTGAATATTTGGCTAGAAACAATGAAGCAATGACTGAGGTTGAAGTCTCAGAACCCGTGCTGCTGAATAAAGAGAGTTCTAGAGATGATTGGCTAGATGATAGAATTAATTTCATGCAAATAGGAAGGTACCCGACTGACCTCCCCTCATTTAAAAGGCATTTCTATCAGCTGCAGAATAATGGCTATGTACTCTTTGAGGGAATTCTTTCCAAGAGGAACTTCAATGGTGTCTTGTTAAGGTGTGTGACATAAGAGCAAGTAAAAAGGATATTGGATCAGTACCACAATGGCCCAGCCGGAGGACATTTTCAGCAAAAACTACTATGTGCTAGTTATTTTTGGCCGATGTTATTTAAGGACTCATATTCATTGGTGAGGTCTTGCAATGAGTGTCAGTTTTTTATTGGGAAAAGGAAAAATGTTGCCATGCCACTAAAACCAATTGTAGTGGAAGAGCCATTTTCTCAATGGGGTCTTGAATTCATTGGCATGATCAACCTAGTTTCATCAGCTAGACACAGATGGATTCTAATGATAACTGACTATTTCACCAAGTGGACTGAAGTTGTACCTTTAAAAAATGCAACTGAGGCAGAAATTGTGAACTTCCTGGAAGAAATGGTAGCCAGGTTTTGCCCACCAAAGACAATTATCTCAGATAATGCCAAATATTTTCTTAGCTCCAAAATCATCCAATTTGCACTAAAATATTGAGTCTTCCTAAAGAAATCCTCCAACTAATGTCCATAATGAAATGGCCTTGTCGAATATACAAATAAGAATCTTCTTCAGCTAAGAAAAAGAATAGGTTTGGAACATCAAAGGAAGTGGCATAAACACCTTCAAATAGCACTATGGGTAGATCATATCATGCCCAAACAAATTTTGAAAACATCCCCTTATGAGATGGTATATGGGATGGAGGCATTGTTGCCAATCTCTATGGAAATCCCTACAATCCAGTTGCTCAAGTCTCTTGAAATCAAGCAAAATGGAGCGATGGAGGTGTGGTTGGCAGAATTACTTGAGGTTCAGGAGAAACGATAGCACACTCTCGAGGCAATGACTAACTGCCAACAAGTGGTAAAGAAATGGTTGAACAAGAAAACATCTAACCAGGGTCTGCAATGTGGAGACTTGGTGCTCAAGTTTAATTAGCATGGAGTGAAGCCCGATCAACATGGAAAGTTTGATAGTCTTTGGGAAGGACCATTCAAAATCATGTAGTGCAAGCATCACAACTTGTTCGAGTTGGAAACAACGCAGGGTGAGGCCTTGGGTATTCCAGTTAATGGAATACACCTCAAGAAATTCAATTAATTTAGCTTTTGTAGTAGGTGTGTAAATATGTATATATTTTCCCCGCTTTGTTAGTTTTGGGTCATTCTCAATGCTTTCTTAAAATCAACAGCCACATTGATGCATGGAAATGAGATAAAATGAAGAAAAGAATCAAAATATAGGAAATGCATGTATTGTATTGATTATAGAGGTATTTACATCTATATACATATTGATGTAATGGGGCCCATAGCCATGTTCCGAAAAATACACATATTGTCACTAACAAGTGTTGTAGAGGATATTTCAAATAAAAAAAGGAAGAGGGATCTTTTGGATGTCTTTTTAGGCATTCAAGGGTCTAGCGATGGAAGCAGGTGGCGCACGATAAGGAAACACCATCCTATCAAAATTCTCATACCATTGCACCTCGAAAAGGGTTCGATGTTGTGCATCCTCATCAGGAAATGGTAGTCGACACAGACTTTATGGTGATGTTCCTCATGAGTTTCAAGCTCAAAGCCACGTAGAAAGGGGCTAGTCGGCACAGGTCCTCCTCGCTTAGTAAGTCAGCGCAAGTTGCAAATGTATGGGATTCCTTGGCCAATCTCGACAGTTCTCATGATGTTCTCCAACTCCTCCAAGTAGCATTTTGGAAATACCTACTTTGTCAGCCTCAAAATCTTCCTCTTAGAAATGCCAATGTCTAACAGAGAAGCTACAAAGTGGGAACTGATAATGGTGTTCACTCTGTACTGGTCCTCATATTCCATGTAGTCTTTTCCTAGGACCCACTTTATGGCTTTCACATATAGAAGGTTCTTCCTGCTAGTCATGTGTTTCAGTTGCCTACACCTAAATTTTCCTAAGAAGGTGGCTTGGGTTTTCTTGCGTGTAAGCCTAATTGGTGTTTTCATGACTACTGCTACTCTCGCCAAGTACTAAAGCTACCAACTATATCCTAGGGCCAGTATCTAAGAAATGCTAAGTGAAAATATGGATTTCCAAAATACCAAGGGGTCCTTTTATAGATGGGGAGAGGCTTCCCTAATTTAGAAAGGTATGTTTATGTAAGAGGAAAATTTTATGAAAGAACCTTGGCAAGTTGTATTACAACATGCAGAATAATGAAGATAATCAAATGTAGTTGTAATTTTTTTGAATTAATCCTTTTTAAAAGGTAGAGAAGGAGCCAACTATCACCATAATTAATGTTTCCATCCTGGTTAAATCAAAGCAAATCTCTTAAGGTGAAGATGTTGGTTGGTGTGCCCTGTTACAATCAAGTAATCATTAAATGCAAAAGCTCATGAAAAGATATGGCGCTTTTGTTTTAGTACCTTTTCCAAGAAAAATTAGATCCACCATATGTGAGGTCATGTCTCTTAATGTGCAAAATCCTTTAGCGAGTTGGCGGCCTCTTCGCAAGTATGAAAGGGTTAGTGGTGCATGGAATAATCAATGTGAAAGACAGTGTGTACCCTTGCTAATCTGATATTTTCAAAAATAAAAAAAGATAGATAGTAGCAATGTGTGGAGGGAATTATTTGTGTGAGGTTTGAAAAGTGTGTAGCTGCCTTAGTCATTTGTAGAGATAGAGAAAGGATTTCAAAAACTAAGTAGCAGAGTCCTTCGAAATATAGTCAAAATGGCTGAAATTGTAGAAAGCTCAACTCAAGTCATCACCACTAACAACATTGATGAACGAAGGATGTAGATTCCTTGCGTGAATATCTACGCCCAAGTTTCTTGTGCAACCCCATGCATTCCAGCTAAATCTTCATGGCCCTACACTAAGCTGGCGAACAAGAATATGTTAATCACGATTTCTCCTAAAAACCAAGCTTTGGTTTTAGAGGATTGGGATAATGTCTAAGATCTAGAGTTATCTTAGAACCCCAAAATTTTAAGAGAGGCTACATGCAAAAATATGAAAAACATCAGTGATCCTTTTCCTAGCCGACTGTGGAATTGTAGTCTCCCTCAGTATATGGTTCCTTTGGTGCACTACTATCCAGAGATTGTGGCTGCCTGTGCTAAAAGCTTTAGTGTTGATTTAGGAATTATAAGCAGCCATAATTTTAGGGTGGTAATTAGTCAATAGGCTCTACAGGATATGTTATGCATCCCTCTTAATTCTCTTGATGGTGTTGAGGATTTCAATCTTTCCAGGGTGTGAAATTACTAGAGGATGTTGAGAGCAGCACAACAATTTTTCAATGCTGAAACGGGTAAGCCGCTAGATACCTTTGTCCCTTCTAGCTTTCCTCCTAGTCTGGTTTCTTTTAAAGTAGGTATGGCTTCCATCTTCTCTATGTTGGAATTGGTGTTTGGGTTGGATATAGATAATGCAGTCTCAGATTTCTAGATGAGCATAGGCTTTATGCTAAAAAAGAATAAAGAGCCTCTACTGATGGACTTTGTGAAAGTCATTGTGGAAAGGATGTTCTGACAGTTGAAGGGGTTTGAGCCTGGTTCCAAGTTCAAGTATTCTTCTTTCTTGGCCTACATGATTTTACATTAGAATTTTAATTATTTCCAGTAATTTCTACCCCTGGCGATATTTGGTGAAAATGACGCTAGAAAGCCAATTTTGACCTGGACTCCTGTCCTCTCAAAAGATTTTGATTACAAACACATTCCTAGCTTTGAATTTAAGAGATTTGGATCAAATGGGAGGTAAGAGGTTTAGGCACTTGACATAGATTCAAATATCATGGATGAGAGGCCTTGTAACACCTTGTGATTGGTTCTTTGGTTCATCTTTTATAATGCTCCGCATGCAGGGTTTCGTCTGAGAGCCTTTTCGACTCTCACATTTTCTTTCAGATAAGGTGTTGGCCTTGGAGGTTTTAAGGCAGTTGTGTAATATTGAAAATGATTACTAGGGAGTAAAGCATCTAACTTCCTATCTGACACTACCAATCATGTTTGGCTATGTAGCATTGGTCAAGAAGAAGAGTCTAAGGGTGAATAGTTTTGAAGTGTTGTATTCCAAGTTAGGCCACCTTGGATTGGTGATTATTTGTGATACATGGTACTATAATCTAGTATGTAACTTAGCAGAGGTAGGCATTAAGATCCCTCACCAACCTTGGTCATTTTGGGACCCTTAGAGAAATGCAGATGAGGCAAATGATAAGTTATACGTCGGCCTTGAGTACATTCCTTCTAGCTCAGGTCAACCACCTTGGCTGAATTTTTATCGTATAATGGCCAAGCCTAACCTGAACCATATAATAAATCAATTCCTCTATATCCAATTAGCAAGGTTAAGTTGGAAGCCTAAAAAGATTAAAGATTTATGGATTTATAGAAAAGAGATAAAAAGACTAACGAGCTCTTTCAGGAAGTGGACTTAGACAACCAGTTTGATGATGCCTCATACTATGAGCATTTAGACAGTGATGATTCTCCTAATCCTTTGGAGTTCAAGAGTTGTGTTGAGGTAGAAATTGAAGCCTTGAAGCATGAAGAGGAAGTAGCCCAAAAGGCTCCAATGATTGAAGAAGGTCCCCTGCAAGGAGAGACGGTCAGTGGATAGCAGTTGCAATGTGAGAGCTCTTCAAATACACAGTTGTCAGAGCCAACTAGCTCCTCTAGATAGGGGAAGAAGAGGTCGAGCACTACTAGGTTCCATCAAAGAGTTATTTTGGACCTAGATGATTCCCTAAAAGAGAAGAGACCTTGAATGGAGGAAGCAAGAAGAGCAAGAGAAGAACTGTGTGAAGACATAGTTGTATCTGCCACAAATCTTCAGGAAACTCAGGTACATTTCTCCCCTTCTTCTCTCTCTTCTATGTGTTTATTTTCCTTCGTTCCTGCTTCTACCATGTCACTTACATCTATTGTTCCTCTCACTGGTCACCTGAGATAGGTCAACATTGGTTCCCCTAGGGATCCCCGTTTGCCTCCTCCTATGTCTACTACCCCTGAGGTGCAAGTAATGGAAACACATCCTAGTCCATTGAGTCAACAATTTGTATTTCTGATGCCTCAACATCAAGTGGCTACTTCCCTGGCCTTTTTCCCTGCTATGTTTTCACTATCTCAGAGCAATCATTTTATACCACCTTTTTCCTTGACAACTGCTATGAGACCTAGCAAATCGGTTGATATGTTAAGCATGTTGTCATTCCCATTAGCAGTTCCCCTGGAGTTTCCTTTTGCTAGTGTATTAGGTATTTCACCCCAAGAGTATATCTCACAGGTGGATGTTACCCAAAGTGCCTGGGCTAGCCAAATACAAAAAAGAAGGGTGAAGAATGCAAACAAACCTGCAGAGCCCCTTATGCAGACTGTGTTCAACAAAAGTCAAAATTCATTGATGTTTGCAAATGTGACACCCAATGTCATCAATCCATTCAAAGAAATGCAGCCAAATGATTATTTTCTCAATGCCATATGACTTGATTTGCAACAGGCTCATCTGCAAGACAAAGTAGGATTAATGGAAGAAACCCAAAGGGTGGTGAGAACTAATTTCCTCAAACTCAGCCGCCAGATGAAAAAGAAAGATGAACAAATGAAAGACCTGAAAGGAAAAGTGGAGATTTGGTGAAATAAGCATAAGGCTTAGGAGATTGAAATTAATTGGCTACAGGATGAAAAAAATGCCTTTGAGAGAAAATTTGTTGAACTTGAGGCTCTAAGTGTAGAGGTTGTTCCAACCCTGCAGAGAGAAATTGAGCAAGTCTGGGTGACCGAGGCAGCCCTCTGCAACAAATTGAAGTAGGCAAGTGATGGTTTGAAACAACTCCAGTAGAGTACCAATGACGAGGTAAATGAAATGAACACTACATTGGAGCAGGAAACAGAAAAGAAAAAACAAGTTGAGTTAGCCTTGAAGGAGAAGGAGGAAGAAAATACTAGTCTAAGGAATCAGATTTCAGTCCTGGAGGGAGCATTACAGAGTTGACAGTAGAATTGAGCAACAAGGCTACATAGATGGACCTTTTGAGATCCCAGCCTTTTGCATCCCAAATGAACCCGCTAGAAATAGCCAAATAGTTGCATGCATCATACTAGGATAAGGTTAAGTCACTATACCTTACCTTGCAGCCCAGTCTCAAATTTATGGCGTATGCTACCAACTTATTTGGGGTAGTTAGTGAAATAATGCAATGGGTGTAGGAAATGACTTCTGATAGAGTTCCAAAGGTGAGGCAATTGTTGAGAAAATTATATAGAGCTTCTGATGAGGCGTTGAGCAGTGTGGGGGTCGAGGACCAAACATCGGAAGCCATGAGCATGAATGTTCTCATTTCTATGCATGAAGCCATCTAGCATGTCGGTGAGTGTAGAGAAAAGTTGACTTAGATTACGTATGATATGTGGACTAAATTTTCCCGACTAACTCAGCGAGGGATTCCATCACCCTCCTTGAATGACCAAATAGTGGTAGGCATAGAACACATCATTGAGCAGATTGAGGAGAAAAAACAAGATTTATCTATATTCTAGTCTTTCGATCAACCTCCGACTAACGCCAATATCGAGAACATGGTGCATCAATTGGCGTAGCTGCTCTTCCAGCTTGAGTTTGAGGCAAAAATATTTGGTGGATTACCTTTTAAGGAAATTATTGATTTAAACATGGCACATGAGAACTTGCGCACTCTCTCTGCACCATTGGATGAGGTCTGGACGTCCCTTCAAGCTGTCCTCTCCAAGCTATGAGCAATTAGTCCATTGGAGGTAGGACTGGTCTATGAGGAAATGATCTAGAGTTTCTCATTCCAAAAGGAAAAATGTCCTTGTGAGTCGCCAAGCTATGAATATTTATTCACACCACTCTTTTCCATCATGGTCCTTCTTCCTTTTGCGACTTTTCCTTTTGTTCTGATACCACTCGCAGCTTTTCAGCCATTGCCATGTGGCATCCTATCAAAGATTCCCTTCGAGATGCTCATCCTTCCTTTTTTTGGGCTCTGTTTTCTTGACACACCGCCTCTTCCTACTTTTTGTTCGGATGGTGCCCACACTGTAGTTACCTTTGCCAGGATCTTTCCACGTGGCAATTGTTTGAAATTCAATTTTTTTTATTTGATGGTTGTTGTAACTGTTTCCATTTTTCTGCCACATGTCCTTTCCTTTTATTGTTGTGTGGCCCATCTCTCCTCAGAGTGTCCATGTTGGCATGCTTCCTTTCCTTCTTTCTGTTGGTTCTGATGCTTGGGAATCTTTTTGTTGGTGACTTCACTAGAGCATCTTTCTGGTTGGAGCCTACAGGCATTGGGCTGGCTTATTTAACCAACCCTTTCTTCATTTTATGGTTGTTAGATAGAAAAAATTTCCTAGTGTTGAGAATTAGCCTCTATAGTGTTTGATATTAAATTTGAACTTGTATACTGTGCCATTCTATTGAGAATTAGCCTCTGTAGTGTTTGATATTAAATTTGAACTTGTATACTGTGCCATTCCGTTTAGCCTCTCTATTTTCAAGAATTTGATAGGACATTAAATTGTGCTTGCATTTTCTAAAATATACGAACATCTGTTTCAAGATTTTGTAATATTTATATATCTTAGCGTAATACATATCATGTTGCTACTCTTTTGTGTTAGCTTATGTTGTATGGGTTATATTATGCAAATGTTTTGATGTTCTTACATTTGTAGTGTTGGGAATTGACTATTTGATATATGTTGATTACTACCTGAGCCTTTGTTTCTACAATGTGCTTACTTATCTCATTACTAATTTGGCGCATCGCCTTAGCTTAGATTTGTTTATTTTATGTTTATATATGTTTCCCTTTTCTCCCCCCATTAAAAAATGAAGAGCTAGCTTTGATAAAATCTCAGAGGTCACTTAGCCATGTGCACAAGTCCCCGCACTAGGTAAGTTTCCCATAAGGCTGTTGCCTACAAAATTTTCCATCAACAATTATAAAATTTGAATATAATTGAAGGTGAATTTGAGCTCGAACCATTGGTCGACAGATAGATACATTAATCGATACATGTGGATATGTACATGTTTACACTCAATAACATGTTTATACAAATTTTAAATCTATATTTAAATAACTCATGCTCACGTGTTTATGATTTATATATGTTAAGCACATGTTAAATGTGCATTAAATACATTAAATGTATGTACACATATCTAGTTCTACACATGTAATGTTATAAAATTTGAATATAATTGAAGGTAAATTTGAGCTCAAACCCTTGGCCGACAAATGCATTTTAATTTTATTTTTTTTCCCATATGCATATAAATACAATCTTATTTTTGTTAGGTCCATATCAAATTGCAAGATTAATTTGCATTTATATCACTTGGAGAGAATATTTTGGAGAAGATATTTTTGCACATTTATCAAGGAGGAAAATTTTGGAGAAGAAGAGATTTTAGCATTTTTATCAAGGAGGGCAGATTTTAGAGAAGAAAAAATTGCATTTTTATCAGTTAAGGAAAATATTGGAGAAGAAAACTTTGCATTTTTATCAATCAAGAAAATTTTTACAAGAGAATTTACCTTTGGTAGAGGATTTTTTGTGAGTCATCTTTAACTTGAAGAAGAAAATGGCACAACAAAGAAAAAGAAAAAATAAGGCTCTACGGAAATTTTCAAAAGAAGAAGAACAAAAGAGGCACAAACAAAACTTGGAAAATTATCATAGAAAGAAACAAGGTACATGCTTATTTCTTCTCTCTCTCTCTCTCTCTCTCTCTCTCTCTCTCTCTCTCTCTCTCTCTCTCTCTCTCTCTCTCTCTCTTGTGTGTGTTTAGGAGTTTTACTAACACTTCAACATTTTCCTTATAAATCTATTTCCAATTATGAAAACCATGTTTGATAACTTGGAAACTTTAATACTAAAAAATATTCATCTTCCATAGACATTACCATAACTTGGAACCTCATTTTTCCTAAATTCCTTATCATCTATTTCCAATTTCATTTGTTCCATGGAATTCTTAAGTTCAAGAATCTTTGATTTTATTTTTTCAACTCCACTTAAATAGCTCATAGTCTCTCACATTCTTTCCTTGCATGTAAATTCATGTATCCAATTTCCAAAACCTCTAGAGTGACTTTGAAAAATCATTTTTCCATTTCCTTAAATTGAATCCACTTCCTATTATATTTGTTCCATGGAATTCTTATGTTCAAGAATCAAGATTGATGTCATTTGAAAGTTCTACTCCACTTATAGCATCATGTCTCACTTTTTTGCTTGCATACATAAAATCCACTTATATAGCATCATATCTCTCTTTCTTTGCAAAATATTTTGTGACATGTAGAAAATGCTCAACAACAGGAAGTTCTCAAGCTAAGGTATACCAAATCTAGATATTGAATCAAACTAATCCACTGAAGAACACATGGACCTTGAAGATAGGGAGGAGGCCCAAGTTCAATCAATGCATGTTGGAGAGGGGTTAGGATCACTTCCTTCTACTGGTATGGATGAGCATATAAAACTAGCTAAAAAGGTGAGGAAACAAATTTCTTATAGAAATTTAGATCATTTACTTGAAATGGATATGGAGAAACTGAAATGTTATGCTGACCAACTTGGAAATAGAAGTAAGAGGTCAATGACTAAATTTGTAAATGGAATAATCAATGACCATTTCTATCATCTTGAAACACTTGAAAAAACCCAATTGTTATCATGTTTACTTCGTTGTAATGAGCTAAAAGAGTCATTACAATTGTTGGGTGTACATTCAGCATAGAATAAGAAGAAACACATGGAATTACAAAAATATATTGTTGAAAATGTTAAAAAGGGTTTATATTCCATTAGGAAATGATCTTGATCAGTGGATACAGCCACTACAAGAAGGGTGATGTTAACATCTATTTTAAATCAAGACATAGAAAGAAAAAGAAAAATGTCTGCACTTTCAGCTGAAATTGCTTATAGTAGAACCACACTAATAAAATATGAGAAAAAGAGAGGTTTTGGATGATAGTTCAGAAGGAAATTGGGAAATTATGTGTAGAGCTCCCCATTTTGATAGGATTGAAGATGTTGTTAGGAACTTGATCTTAAGTTTTTAGAATGAAGAGACTCGTCCATCATCAAATACTAGAGATGTTATGAGACATAGGATTGGGCCCAATATTTATGAAAAACATATTAAAAATTGGCTAGACATAACACAACTTGAGATGTATATGAACTTTTGTAATAAGCATCCTCATATAAAGATTGGGAAAACAATGTTTGAAAGGTTTTAGCCATATTATGTGAAGATAAACAAATATTTTGAAAATTTTTGTTGTCATTATCATATTGATTTTGATCTCTACTATCAGGTGTTTCGAAAGATGAGAGAATAAAGTTATGGTTTTCAAAATACACCTCTTAAACAAGTAAGTTTGTTCATAAAGGATATGTTATGTGATCATGAAAATGGACCTCAAATAAACTGCATAAAAGGACTTTGTGAAAAATGTGGACATTTGGCTAAATTTCCTTCAAGAAAAGAAGATATTGACCTAACAAAGATAGTAAATTGCAAGAGTTACATGTATGTAAAAGTTTCAAACAAAGTTTGGATAAAAATCCACAAGGTTAAACTATGTAGAAGAGAAGATTCCTATTGGAAAATTTATAGAATATTTTCTAAAATTGATACAACCATTCATACAACATTCCTTTTTTGCTAAGTGGAAAGCACAAAAAATTCAAACATTAAGAGATACTTTCCCACTTGGAATAGCTCTATTAGTAGTTAACTTTGCAGAAAATTACTCTTTTGTACATCAGAAAAGAGATTCAATCAGAATATTAATTTTCAAAGCAAATCACTATTATGGTCCATGTGTGTTATCAACATGCACAATTGAAATTGGATGGTGTTGAGAGTACATATGAACAACAATCCATTAAGAAAGAATATCACTTTCATGTTATTGATGATAAAGAGCATGACACACTTTTTGTACAACATTGCTTTACAATTTTTTTTGAGAATTTGAGAAGCAGGGGTGTAAAATTTGAAAAGCATTTTGTATGGTTAGATGGATGTGCAACACAATTCAAATCATCATGGCCATTTTATCCACTATCTAGATATCATAAAATTTAGAAAATACCAAATGTTTGGAGTTTCTTTGAGAGTGGGAATAGAAAGGGTAAGCATGATGGCATAGGAGGTTGCATCAAACATGCTTTAAGAAAGCATCAAATGAGTTATTCAGGAGATTGTATAGATGATGCACATGATTTTTTTGAATAGTGTAAGAAACACTTTGCATCAAATGAGATTAGCACATCTTCAAGAACAAACTGAAACATTCCACATATAGTGTTTTGGGATATATCGGGTATGTATACATTACATTTTCAAAATTTTGAATTTATTTAAATTTAATATATATATACATGTTTGTTCACATAAGTTTGTTTTTGTACATCTAGGTGTGGACAAAAGATCGATGCATGGATGCAAGAGGGTAGAAAAAAAAAGATCTTTGCATTATGTTATAAGTTTAGATAGTCACCTAGGATGGACATTAAACACGAGGGATTACTATTGATTCTGCAGTAAGTGCATTGCGGGAAACTCTGATGCATGCAATAACCAAGAACTTGGATATGTTAGTAAATGGGATACAGTCCCACTATTCATTTCAGACACATAAAACAAAAATGAGGATGAAATATTTTAAGACATTCCTTTGATTTCAAATGATTATGACCATATTTCAGGATTAGTTAGAAAAGGTACATGTGTAAGTTTTTAATAATTTAAATATTATATAAATTTAATGATCTTTAAATTCTAGAGACAATTCTATATTTTTTAGAATTTTCTTGTGTAAATTTTGTGTACAGGGGATGTTTTTGCAGTCATAGTAGAGCCTGGAAAAATAAAAGGTGTTAGCTATTATTTACTGTGTTGCACAGAAGAGAGAAATAAGCTAGCATAACCTGAAACAAGTGATGGAATGTTATTTCCCACATGTGAGTTTGAATTTAAAATTATATATATATACATTGTGTACATGTGTACATTACATTAAAAAAATTAAATATATATTGTACAAACCTTGAGCATGAAAATGTTGTACACATTCACATGTACCTCAGGTTCATGTTTACCATGCAGGTTATGTTGTAGTGCAAGGGATATATCTAAAACAAGTCAAAGTTGTTCAACATGGGATTCATTTTTTTTACTATCAACCTAATAACGAAGTATATCAATATAGTCACCTAATAATTGCTACCACCCTACATCTTCCATGTGAAGTTCCACATGCATGTGGATGAAAAAAAGGAGACTAGATAGTGATGATCATAAAAAAAAATTGCATGTTGTTGAAGAGTGGGTTGAACCAAAATGTTTGAGTTAGATTACATCCATGATTTTCAAGTTCACTTGTACATGTATACATGTTCAAGTGAGAACTTATAGTAACTTGTTTGAACTCTGGATTGTTTTAGTTACTTATAATATATGTTGATGACAAGTATTTTAAACTTGGTTGGACACAAATTACTGGTTGAAACACATTGGAACCCTCAAATTGAGTAGATATTTCCAATTACATATTTGTTCCATGGAATTGGAGTACTTGTTCAAGAATCTTTGATTTCATTTGAAAGTTCAACTCCACTTATAGCTCATCATCTCACTTTTTTTGCTTGCATGTGTAAACTCATATATATACAATACTTGTTCAATCTAGTGAAGTTTTTTAAACTCATTTTCCCTAAATTCCTTATCATCTATTTCCAATTGCATTTGTGAACCTAGTGATTTTTTTTAAAATCATTTTTCCTATATTTGAATTATATGTACATATTTGTTCCATGGAATTCCTAAGTTCAAGAATCTTTGATTTCATATGAAAATGTTAGATACTCCACTTATAGCGTCATCTCTCACTTTTTTTGCTTGCATGTGTGAAGTCATATGCAATACTTGTTCAATATAGTGAAGTTTTTTAAACTCATTTTTCCTAAATTCCTTATCATCTATTTCCCATTGCATTTGTGAATCCAGTGAAGGTTTTTAAAATAATTTTGCATAAATTCCAATTATATGTACATATTTGTTCCATGGAATTCTTAAGTTCAAGAATCTTTGATTTCATTTGAATGTTCAACTACACTTATAGCATCATCTCTCACTTTTTTTGCTTGAATGTAAAATCATATATATGCTTTCAATACTTGTTTGAAACCTAATGAAGTTTCTTAAAATCATTTTTCCTAAATTACAATTTTATACAACTTATATTTGTTCCATGGATTTCTTAAGTTCGAGAATATTTGATTTCATTTGAAATTTCAACTCCACTTATAGCTAGAAAAGTTATTATAGAGGGGGGGTATATTCTATAGAGAGAGAGATATAGATACTAACACTTGCACCTAAAGGAGGTTCAAGGAATATGCCGATAGAAAAATAAATGTATGTTAATATTTTAGAGAGTATGTATTTTGGATGTGCTGCAAATTCTAGTTGCATGTGGTGTAATTAAACAATTAATAATAAGTGTTAAATAATGGATAAGAAGAGAAGGAGAAAAATTAAGATAGATATTGAGAGAGAGAGAGAGATGGAGATAGAGATTGAAAGAGAAAGGAATAGACAAAGAAAGAGAGCATGAGATAAATATAAGAGATACATGGGAAAAGAGAGAAAAAATGGAAACTCACTTTTGATTGGTAATTTCATGTCAACAATCCAAGGATGACATGTGTCCTTGGGGAGTTATGCTCAAGGTACCCTTAACCCTCTACCCTCTACCCTTAACCCTTAAACCCTTAAACCCTCCACCCTCTACCCTCTATCTCTCTCCCATTCCCTCCCTCTCTATCTCTCTCCCCTCTACCCTCTACCCTTAACCCTAAACCCTAAACCATTAACAATCTACCCTTAAACCCTTTACCCTCTACCCTCTACCCAATACCCTTTACCCTCAACCCTAATCCCTCTACCCTGAAAACCTCAACCCTCTACCCTCAACCTTAAACTCTCAACCCTCAACCATTAAACCCTCTACCCTCAACCTAATATCCTCTACCCTCTACCCTAAACCATCTACCCTCAACCCTATACCCTTAAAACCTAAACCCTTAAGCCTTCTACCGTCTAACCTTAACCCTCTACTCTCTATCTCTCTTCCACACCCTCCCTCCCTCTCTTTGAAGTATCTCCCTCCTACCCTCTAACCTAAACCCTATAACCTCAACCTTAAACTCTCAACTCTCAATTGTTAAACCCTCTACCCTCAACCTTAAACTCTTAACTCTCAACCATTAAACCCTCTACCCTCAACCCAATACCCTCTACCCTCTACCCTAAACCCTAAATCTTCAACCATAAACACTTAAAATATAAACCCTTAAAACTTCTACCCTCTAACCTTAACCCTCTACCCTCTATCTCTCTACCACTTGCTCCCTTTCTCTCTCTCAAGTCTCTCCCTCCTATCCCCTCTCCCTCTCTCAGGTCTCCCTCTCTCACTAACTCACTCCTTCTATCTCGAACTCCCCTCTACCCTCTACCCTTAACCCCTAACCCTTAACCCTTAAACCCTCTACCCTAGCTACTGTTAACCCTCTACTCTCTATCTCTCTCCCACTCCCTCCCTATCTCTCTCTATCAAGTCTCTCCCTCCTACCCCCTCTCCCTCTAAACTTTACTCCTTCGACCTCTCTCCCATCTACCCTTCACCTTTGTTCCCTTCTGTTTCCCCTCGATCCTTCGTTCTCTTCATCTATCTCTCTCCTCTCTTGACCTTTCATCTCTATCTCTCGAACCTCGACTAACCTTTACTGAAACCGATCTACTCCGAAATCTCGACTCGACCCTTTAACGACTTAATTTTAACATCTACCTTTAAACCCTCTACCCTCCTTTCTCTTTAATTTTCTACTTCCTGAACTTTAACGATTAACCCTTGAACCTTACCTTACCCAACCGATTAACCTGAGTACACTTTATTGACTCTAACCCGACCTCAAACTATACCTCTTTAACCTTAAACCTCTTAGCCCGAACCTCGAACTTTCACTTCAACCCCGACCCATAATTCTCTTAATCCCCTCTCAAAATATCCCCTCTTTAATCCCTCTTAGTCTCTCACTCACCACCCCATCTCGAGCCCCCATCTCTACCCTCTACCCCACCCTTAAACCTCAGAACCCGAACCTCAATTCACGAACCATCTTACCATCTATCCTCCCACTCCCTCTCCCCGCGACCCTCCTATCCCTCCGCCTCTATCCACCCTATCTTGAGCCCTCTAATCTCTACCCTTAACCATTAACCCTTTAATCCTCTACCTCTACCTCCCTCTATCTCCGACTTCCTCTCTCTCTGCGACCCTTCCGACTTTTTCTGTCTCTTCTAATCCTCGACTTCTACCTGAACCCGAACCTTTACCACTTAACATTAAAACGAACCCTTGTAATTCTCGACCTGAACCTCTACTCCATCTATCTCCCATTCCTCCTTCTCTGCCCCTCCATCTTCCTTATCTTTGGTCTCTTCACTAATCCTCTATCTTCTCCTCAATTTAACCCTTAAACCTTAAACCATTAAACCTCAATTTTAACCTCTACCTCTATCTTCCACCTTTCTCTCTTGTCTTCCTCATACCTCTTCCCTCTCTGTCTTCATCAATCTCGATCTTTCTCACCTTTAGACCGAACCTCGAACCTCGACGGACCTTGAACGAACCTTTAGAACCCGAACCTTAAACCTCGATCCTTTCTATCCTTTACCTTTAATCTCGAACTTTATACCTTTACCTGAACCTTTAACTTAAACGAGATACTCGACCGGACCTCAGGAGAGACTTCGATCTTTCCTCGACTCTCCTTTCTTCTGTTGATCCATCCGACTTTCCATCTTTGTCTTTCACTTTACTCCACTTTATCTCATCTTGTGAACCCGAACCTTTAACCTTTGTGAACCGAACTCGAACCTCGAGCGAACTTTATCTTCGTCTTCCTTCGATCCTTCTCCTTCTCTTCGCGATCTCGACCCTACTTTTCCTTATTTCATGTTCTAACCTTAAACCTCGGACGAACCTCGCATCTTAAACGATAAACCTTTACCTTTCACTTAAACCATAGCCTTTAAACCTTAACCTCCTATCTCTTTCCCTTCTCCCTCTCCATCTCTCCCCATCTCTATTAACATAATGATGAGCATGATGGATTATCTTGATCTGGCGAGCTTGACCACTCTCATCCATCCATCTATCTCCCTCTCTATCCCTCTCCATCCCTCTCTATATATCTATCTCTTCCATCTCTATATATCCTTCTCTCCTCTCACTATCCCTTCCCTTCTCCTTATTCATCTCCATATCTATCTCTATCTTCCTATCTATCTCTATCTCCTTAACCCTCTCTCTCTCTCTTGCTCTTCCCCCTCTAACTCTCTCTCCCTTTCTATGTCTCTCCCTCTCCCTCTATATATATTGAGCTATCTTTCCCTCTCTCCCCATCTTCGTCTCTCTCTCCATTTCTATATATTGCTCTCCCTCCCTCTCCCATATTCGTTCTCTCCTTCTTCTACCTATCTCTCTCCCCCTCTCTCCCCCTCTTCTCTCTCTTCCTCTTTGGCCTATCTCTCCCCCTCTTTCCCCCTCTTCTCTACCTCCCCTCTACCTATTTCTCTCCCTCTCTCTCTATCTCCCCTCTTTCCTTATCTCTCCCCATCTCTCCCTTCCTCACTCCCTCCCTATCTTTCTCTCTATCTCTACCACTCTCTCCCTTTCTCTTCCCATATATCTCTATCTCCCCCTATTTCTCTCTCCCTTTCTCTATCTCCCCCTATTTCTCTCTCCCTCTCACCATCTCTATTTACCTATCTCTAATTCTCTTTGTTTTTCTATCTCTTTGTCTCTCTCTCTCTCCATATCTTGATATTTTACCTGCTGGTTTTTTCTCATCCCCATCATTCAAAGCACATCATTCATCAATTGGTAATCAAAAAACTCTAAAATGATATTTACGATTCCTATGTCAAAGTCTTGTTTGTTGATGAACTTTCTCAATCAATTTCATATTTTAATTATACGGCAAACAAGCACTACCTCATTATTGATGAGGGAAAAAAATATTTGAAAAATATTATATTTAAACTAAGCATTTTATATTTAAGCTAAATATTTTCATTTTATAAATTATAAATTATTATTATTATTATTATTATTATTTTTAATTTATTATTTTATATTTATTTACACAATATATTTTTTAATGTATTTAATTCAAAATTATATTAATATTATAATATCTATTGTAATTATTTACAATTATTAATAATATATATGATTTATATATTATTAATAACTAATCTTGGAGAAAAAAAAATTGAGAGCTTGGAGAAAAGACTGTGGGAGGTCACTCGGTTTTCCTTGAAGATCATGCACAGGTCTGCTACTACTCTTTTTCTACTGCAGAAGGATAAGGTTGTGAACAATGTGAAGGAAGACCCTATCAACAAGGAACTGCTTAAGTTCCTCTCTGAGGATTGGGCCACTATTACTCTTGTTAAGCCATGCAGTGGGAATAGTTTTAGTGTTTACTGGGTTTTCATTTTCTGACTGGGGTGGGATGTTTCATCCTTTGATCATGTTTTGTTTTTTAAAAGACTTTGTTGTTATTTTTAATTTCCTCTATAACTAGGATGACCCTCGGTGGTCTATGACTTTATATCATGATATCATGATGGACTCTACTAGTAGCTTTAGATTGGTTGTGTGCTTTTTTGTGATGTTTTTGATATGTTCTACTTAGGGTGATGGTTTGGTCTTAGACCTGCTGTCAATGTGTTATTAGTGTTAATCTGTTGTGAATGGTCATGGTTGCCTTGTTTTAATGGGACAACACCCTTGTTTTGTTGCTTTTCATATAAAAAACTATTAAATAAATATATTATATATTATAGAGATTAAAAAATATATTATTAATATTATATATTATAAAATAACACTATTGCAAACATAATATGCATATGGGAAAAAAATTAAAATTAAAAAGGATTCATCGACCAAGGTTTTGTGCAGACATTAGCTAAGAGTTCACTCGAACCAACTTGACCAACATTGTTTAACATTATTTTGAAGGGGTTCGATTGAACCAGGGATCATTCGAACCCCCATTCGAGCAAATAGGTTTAGGGGCATTCGAGTTCAAATAGTGGTTTCATCAAACCACCCTTTTCGCCCCTTCTCCCCCTTTGGCACGAAAATTCTCCAATTTGTTTCCCTTCAAAGCTTGAGTTGAGGATGAAAATGGAGGAGACTTCACAGACCCAATAGGATGATGGTATTCCTTAGAATGAGCTATCCAACAAATATAGTTTTAATATGTTTTGGTTTTATTATGTATTTGGTTTTTTAGTTTCATTAACCATAGGTTCTTCACTAAAAGATCAAGCTCTTTATTCTACACATATGCAGAAATTACAGATTATCAAAAAAAAATTGAAAAATATCAATGCACTAGATATTGAAGTCATTTATCCAACAAGAAAATGTTGAATTTTGATACATACAAATTTTTTTATGTTGTATACAGTCCACCTATGTCTGAATTGTAATTGTTTTGACTTCAAAACTTGATTAAGGAAAAAATATTCAATAAAACACTATGAAACCAAATGAAAGCACTATATATTGTAGTTACAAATCTAAATTTGAAAAAATTAGAATTTAATCCTTCATGAAAAAAAGTTATGTTGTATACAGTGAGCATCACTCCTCAAAAATGGTGTTTACTAAAAAAACTAGTTTTTGAAGGAGGTGGAAAAAGAAGTGCAATATAATTCCAAAATTTTTGAAAAAATTATATTTATAATCTATAGAAAAAATGTCACAAATCACTAGTTTGCATCATCTTCAAATTCCTCATGATTTAGCCACTATAGGTGCCCGAAAGTGAAGATTTAGTTAGAAAAAATTAGTTCAGTGTCAGGTTTGGCCAAAAATTGTAAACCAGTACTATGGGATCACCCCAAGGGGAGCATGTAGTGTCACGTCTAGTCATTATGGAGTTTTATGAGTGTACTCCTAAGGGGGATAATTCAGTAATGGTAATGTTCTAATTGTCAAAGGGTAAAACAATGTAAAATATGTTTTACCTTTTCCATTGATGTTAAAGGGGGAGAAAGTATCCCATGAAAGATAAAGGGGAGAAAGCATTCTAGAGATTGATGATTTAGAGTTTTTGTGTTGTCCTTGATGGTTTTTCACATCATTTGTTTCCATCAATGACAAAGGGGAAGATTGTTGCAAGTATGAAGTCTTTTTCATTAATGTAAACTAGTCAACTGGTTATCAACTGGTTATTGTTCTCATTGATGTCATGGAAGTTGGTTTTTTGGCTGTATATGTTAAGGATATTGAGAAAATTATAATAAAGAAAGTTTGTAGGTATTATGTGTGTGCTCTGGGATGTGCTTTGTATTTCCTCTATGCTTGTGAGTTCTTGAAATATTATTCATGGTTGTTAGTAGTTGCTATATCTAGAATTTGGGTCTCTGGATCATTGTGCAGTATGAGATATCTTCACCAGTTGTGTCTGTGCAGTTTGGTGTGTTTGGCTAAGGTCCTGGAGGAGAAATGAAGTTGTTTTGGATTTCTCACTATTTTGGTTTCAAGACTTGCGGTTCTAAGAGTATGCTGATGATGTTGTGTTCAAGTGAAATTTGTTGTTCGAGAAGATTAGATTGAGTTAAGGATGTGTATTCTTAATTATTTTATGTGTTATACATTGGTGTTGGCTGACCTTGTGTTAAACACTACTTATGAAGTTCATGGAAGCATGTTGAGGCATGTTGGGACTTATTTAGGTCCTCAATTAAGTGTTTGTTTAGGTCACCCTAATTCTAATTCCACCATAGAATATTTTGGCACTAACCTAATTTAAATTTGTAAATCCAAATGGTGTGTGGCTGACCTTGGATGAGTTTCAAGATTGAATACATTATAAATATATATTGAGATGTTGATGAAAGACAAGATAGATGCAAGATTGATGTGAGATAGATGTGAAAGAGTGTGTGTGATGTGAGTTTGAGTAGTGTGGTGAAAATTTATTGTGAGGGTTCTAAAGGTAGTGAGCTGAAGGTATCCAACATCTTTTCATACATGTCTACAAATGTGTGAGTAAATTGTGCTAGAAATCTCTATTGCATTGAGATAGTTTTCCTCTCTATGACAATCCACTTCTATCTTCTTTGTATTTTCTATAGCAGTGAGCCCTTTGGGTGGTTAACCCTCATTCAATAGTGAGTCCTATTTTGGACAAGTAAGTCTTGTTTTGGTAGTGAGCCATTGTATTTGGTTTTAGAATTCTTTATATTGCGAGCTAATCCTCACCATGGTTTTTTCCCTCATTGGGTTTTCCACGTAAATTTGGTGTTATTGTGTGGATGGTTTTAGTTCTTTATGTTTCTACTTTTGTACTTAATGATTAATCACACTAGCAGAGTAAAGGATTTGTGAATGGTTATTGATCTAACCTCTGCTGAAAGTTTTAAAGGTTAAAATTGATACAACTGATTCACCCCCCTTCTTAGTTGTCTTTTTCAACAATTTCCTACCAATTTTGGCTTGGAGTAGGTTTGGGAAATGATCCTAAATTCTTGGACTATTAACTTTCCTCTATTTCACATTTTTTCACCTTTAATGGAGTTTTTTAATTTGCACATGATTAGGTTTACATATTATATAATGGTATTTAATAAAATTGCCACCATTTCACAAGGTCTTATATTTTTAACCATATAATTTTTTTAATTTGAAATGTACTAACATATTTTTAATTTCTCTTAATAATTTTTCTATTGTCCTTATATACATATGTATTGATTTTTTTATAAATTTTGATTTATTTTAATTCAAATATTAAAAAAATATAACATTTTTTAATGTTTCATTCTTTATACGTTAAATATATTATTATTATGGTGTAATTTATGTGACACACACACTCAATGAAACATTTTTGAGGATTAATCCAATTTGAAAAATTATAAATAAAAATATTCAATAAAAAATTACAAAAAAAATATATAACTTCTAGTACTTACTCTTAACTATATTTCTACCAATTTATTTTTAAAAATACTAAATGCAACAAAAGAATAAAGGTTTGTACACCAAACACTATGTTATATTTTATTGAGAAAAAGAGAAACCACTTTTTGTTTGTGCAACATTTCACCCTCTTAATCTTAATTTTTTAAAAAAACTTTAGTATTTTAGAAACTAGATTTAGAGTACTACAAAAAAAAAATTCATATATTCAAATTTTGAGTGTAACATAGAAAATTACTCATCCAAGTTCACATTTAGCTAATTTTAGAAAACAAAAGTGGTCAATTTTGACCCCCTTTTTTATAACATTTTCATGCACTTACTCAGTGATGGTTCTACCATGTACATATTATATTGTGGATTTTTTTGTGTAATCTTAACCCCTATGAGTCCTAATGGTGTAATCATTTTGTTCCCCTTGATTTTTTCTATTTTTTATTTGCTCCCTAAGATAGCTATATTCTATTTATGCCTACAAGGGGAACACATTCTCAACTAGAGCCTATGTTGGTACCTAGCTTTGTAGTACCTAAATTTTCCTATCCCAATTCATGTTTACACTTGGTCTTGTGAGTTCCTATTATATATAATCAACATGAAATATTTTTAAATGGGCTCCCTTATTCAAAATTTCTTGATTTTTATCCTTCATCATCCCTCATTTTCCCCTCAACTGTTGGAGGCTATAGAGATCCAAAAAACTTCTATGTGTGGAATTGTGTTAACCTCTTACAAAAAAATCTAACTTCTTGAAACACTAACAAGTAATCCTTCTCTCATTTTTCATTTATTTTAAAGTTTCTTAAACTTTCTTGAAGTGTCAAGGAGAAAAGTGTAAAATATTGACAAGGTTCACTCCAAGCCCAAAGTGTCAACAAAGACCCAACAAGCTTCAATGCTAAAATGTTTACAAGTTCATAAAATTAATGAAATTATAACAAAGTTCCAAGATGATGATGAATTGATGAGTTCATGAATTACAAACTCACTAAAATTTTAATGAGGTTGTAGAAATTTTAGAATTATTGACAAGTTTTCCCAAGGTCCTTGATGATGTTGCAAGGATATAAGAAATCCTAAGTTTGGCATCTTATTATTCATTTCTTGGAATTTTAATGGAGTTGTAAACTTTCTATGGACTAGAAAATATTTTATGTCATTCTATTATGTAGATTCATTATCCATTCTCATATATATTTTTTACAAAGTCTATCGAGCACTTATTTCCATGCATTTTCCTTCACTTCCTTCTTTACAAGATTTTGATGCTCAATTGAACATTTTTATAATCTCTAGTTTCTATTTACTCTTCTACATCAATTCCATACATCCTCCCATTCTCTATGGAATTTTATTTCCTCCCTTTGTGGTATTCCATTGAGCATCTATATTCCCAAACCTCCCTTCCTTTCTAACAAACCCACAATCTCTCATTTTTTCCCCTTTTCAAAATTTCTAAGTGGATCTAGATATTTTCCTCGTTCACTTCACCCACTTCCCTTTCCCTCTTTTATATTTTTCTCCCACATATTCCCGCCTTCTTCTTTGTTCATGTGTACCTTTGTACTCCTTCTAATGCTACCTCCACTCCCTATCTCTAGTCCTACATAATTTTTCATCTTTTCCTCATCTCTTTGAACATTTCGAATTTAAGTGCAATTTTAAAATTAATTACAAATGTCTACTTCCCATGTCCATTCTCACATTAAAATACCACAAAGGCTCCTAATCATTTTGTGCAAGAGTTAACCTTAATTTTAAACATCTACCTTTTTGACCTATACATCTCATCCTAATGTTAAATCCTACATCTTTTCCCTATATTTCTCCATAATTCCTCCTATGATCATTTCACCTCTTTTGTGGATCTTCACTGAACTTTAGGACTTTCATTTCCCTATCTTGTTCCAATCTCTAGTATTAACCCAAAATCCTATATCTCCCTTTCTCACATCTTGTTCCACTTAAAAAAATCAATTTCTTCTATATTGCTTCCTCTACTCCCTAGATCTTCCTATAAGTTCCATTAATTATTTATTTAACAATTGTAACTAACAAATTAGTTTTTTCTACCCAAAAAATATTATTTATCTTAAGTGCATAGGTTCAAATTCAAATATAATGATGGAGGATAAGGGAAACCATGCTACTACTAATGCAACTATTGAGCGCCAAATGTCAATAATCTTCAAACCTAATCCAAAATATCCATCTCATATATTTTTGTTATTTTCCTTGCATTCTCTCTAAAGCAATGATGTCTACTTCATCAAATTTCTTTAAATGATAAGGTTGCCAAACTAAATACCATTTACACAAATGATCTTATCATTGAAGTGGTTAGTCATTACTACTCTCCATGTGATTGTAAGTGTCAAGTAGCTTCTAGGATTTCAACTCCTACAAATTTAGTCATTATTAGAGCATCATCTTTCATAAATCGCAACGAGTTTATTATATTATAAATAGTTTATTCAATTAAATGTATCCACAACTCTATTTATAGATCCTTAGCTAAATTATATGCTTGTGTTCTCTCTTGCCACATATTATAGTATGACTATAATAGGTATTTGATGAATTTCATAGCATTCTAATTTATTTAAATATTTATAATGGTTATTTCCTTATTAACATATAGATTTATGTAGTTTAGGGATGGATAACTAAGTATGATTAATTATTTCATATAATATATGTGGTGTAAGTTCATGCAAAGCTCATATTCCTTTGTGATTTCAATATATTATTTTTATTGGTACGTTGTGACTCGATAACCCAATGGAATATGATCCAATCCTAGAAGTTAATGATCCACCATACACTCAAATGAAAATATCTTATTCCAATATATTATGAGTAGGAAATTAGTTTGTATGCACCTCATGGTTCAATGTTTCATCTATAAAAAACATCTATAGCAACTCTTGAGAATTTTGATCCTAGAGAGTCATATTTTATGTTATACCCACATCTTTTTTATGTAATGATGTCCATAAAAGTTCAATAAGAGGTCTTATATGTAGTACATTAGTTTTTAGTCTAGTGAAAACCTTTGGGACCAAGTGTACATTAGGTACTATTGCAACACTTTTACTTTGTTCATATTAATTTTTGATTAATCACAGTAAGGATGCCTCTGGGAGTCGCCTAGGTTTATTTGAGCCCAAAGTGAAGGAGAGATTACCCACTCCTAATAATCGATCCTTTTTTTCCCTACTTGATCAAAAGTTTGAGATATATTGCATTGAGTCTAACACCCCTCACACTTAAACAATGGCCTTGCTTTAGGGATTTGGGAACCTACAAATTTGAGCACCAATATATTCTAAATCTTCTACTTATCCAATATCATATGCTAACCACTAATCCTACATATAAATTATGTTAAATTCTATCAAGTCCTTTCATCTCATAGTTTTCCTTTACTTCACCTATTTACAAGCTTTTGAAAGAAATTTTGACCATCCATTTATTAAAAAACAATGTTGGGCTTGAGATGGAAAATATAAATATTTGGAACTAACAAACATAAATATAGTGGGTTACAATGCCTCAAACTTAAACACCACCACAAAACTAGGAATGTACTTGCAAAAAAACAAGTGTTGATTGCTCTTACACCCTAAATGCTCCTACATAAAAAGATTAAAAATACTAGATTATCAAGAATGGTAAATCCTTCAAAATACATACTTGTTAAGGTAGAGAGTAGTCTAAGAAACTACTTAATATTCATGGGAGGATGCATGTTTTGGAGATAACTAATTTATTGACCAAGTTTATCCAAGCTCGAGTAAATATACTTTCTTATCATGCAAATGATTGTGTGAAGGGTGTATGAATTTTTTTCTTATATTCATTTTACAGTGCAAGTTAGGTGGCCACTAAGATTCCATTCATAGCCAAATACGGATCTCAAGAATAGATGGAGAATAGGAGAAAAAAAGGGGCTCTACAACTTGGTCGTGCATGTGTTTGCTTGTTTTGTGGGTGTCCTTGGGAACCCATGGAGGAGGCTCGGCCCTCCTCACATTTCTAAATCATTTTTCTAGAGTACTTCTTGTACTGTGTAGTGTGGGAGTGATCCTTTCTTTTGATCTGGTGTGGTGTGGTTTTACGGGCTCCTTCCGTTAGTTATCTTCATTTGTGTTGAGGCATGTGTGTGCTTGGCTTGGGGATTTTTGGTCATAATGAAAGGGGATATGGTTCCTCCAGTAGATTCCTTAAACGACTCAACTTCCAGTGGGCCATTCAAATCTTTCAGAGATATTGTGGTGGACGAGTGTGAGTGTCTTCCACAAGGTGCAAAGTTTGTTGCCTACTGGATTAATCTGCTGGTGGACAACGGAGAAGAGGAGAAAGGTAAGAAATCTTTATCTCCTCTTTTGAATTTTTTCTTAGTTCCAAATGAAGATTTAGATAAAGCTATTTGTGAGGAAGATGTGAAGCTTTCTAAGACTACTATTTTCTTTGCGGCTATCGATCCTGATATGGTCCCAGCTAGGAAATATATGGAAGAATGGTTCAAAAATGTGTGGGGAAATAAATTAGGGTTGCACTTTTATTATTGTAGAATGGTGCAAAAAGGATTATTTGTGGTTTTCTTTAACAACCCTAAATCTCGACAAGAAATTGTTAATAAAGAATTTTGGACTATTGGAAAGGTTATTTTTTGAGCCTTGGAATGGCATCTAGAGGATCTGGATGAGGAGGTTCTGGCGTTGTCCAGCCCCTGATGGTTGGTTATCAAAAATGTTCCCCCTCAGCTCTAGAAATTTGTACCTCTTTTGCTCGAGCCTTATGGAAAAGTATAGAGAATGGACAAGACCAAATCTCCTCTTCCCCATTCAAATGCAAGGGTTTTGGTCTCCTTAACCTCGAGAATGGATCTTCCATAGATCCTATACATTAAACTTAAGTCTAGCACCATCAACTGTGTTGTGGAAACCCTCAGAGGCCTTAATGCATGTTATCTCTGTCACAAAGAAGGTCATATTAGAAGAAATTTTCTGGTGATTAAAAATAAGATTAATAAAAAGTATGATAATGGAGGCAATAAAAGTAATAAGCATGCTCTGCTAGAGTTTGGTGGGGATTTTAACCTTTCAAGGGAGGCAAAGGAAGGTTGTCTTCCCCTAAGAATTGAGCACTAGAATGATATTACCACCTCTGTAAATGAGGTTGACACCAGTAATGCAAAAAATATGAATTCCTTAATTTAGGATTTGAACACTATCATGAATAATAATTGTGAAGAGGTGAGGGACTTGATTTTTGACAGGGATATCATTCCACCTCCCTATCCAAATGATTTGAATAAGCCCTTTATTAATGGTAAGCCTAATGCATAGAAATTGGCACTTTAGAAAATAAGGCAAATAAAGCGACCCAGCCTCGTCCACCTTAATGATACTATTTCAGTGAAAGAGATTTATTCATTAAATGATAAATATTTCAGAGATATAAAATTTGTTGGTTTATCAAAGGAATCACAAATAATAAATTCTTATAGGAATGAAGGGGAATTGAGCCCTAAATATTGTGGGGTTTGCTCCACTGAAGCTATTGATATCCCAACATCTTTGTACTCTGGCAAAGAGGCCAGCTTGGGTGTGTCACTCCAACCCAAGGGGGTGTGACAAACTCAAGGCCAAACCATGAATGTAGCGCCCTGAACCTTAACTCTAGATTTGATAAGGAGATTGATACTTAGTCTAAGTTGGCAGTGGTATCTATTATCCCCCTTGATGGAATGGTTAGTTCAGATGGGTTTTCCTCCCAATCAAGCATGTACTTTGCAGATGACCTAGGGATTCTCTCTACTAGGGAAACCACTGATGGGGAAGGAGTTCCCATTGAGGTGCTTGTTAAAAAAAATGGAGGTATATAAAGAAGAAGGGTCTAGATGGCACAAAATTACAAGATGATAAATATGGTAATCCCCTTTTAAAATACAAAAGGAAGAATCTTAGTGGGGTGATCCTTCCACCTAATGCTAAGAGAATTGAGGCATAAAATAAACTGTCCAAGTGCTTTGATAACTTTAGGAGTGATAAAGGCCCCTTAACTAATGAGCAAAGGAATGGAAGTTAATTGTCTTTCTTGGAATGTAAGGGGTCTTGAGTCCCTTGATACAAAACATGTTTTTAGGAGGTTGGTTTCCTAAAAAAAGGAAATGGATTTCTTACTTCTCCAAGAAGTCAAATTTTTTGGATTTTCCCTATAAACCAACTTGAAGGTAATCTAGAAGGATGCCTCTCAGTTTGTGACCAAGCATGAGCATGGGAAGGGTGGGGTTGTTATTTTGATGGCTAACAATTGGAGTTAGTATGTGGTACAATCTAGTGTATCTCCCTGTCACAGGGTTGTGTTGGGTAATTATGAAAAAGAAGGAAGATTGCTTTGGTGTCTACTCGATTATGCTCCTAATGTTCTACAAAGATAGCGTTTTGCTTTGGAAGTGGTTGTTCAATCTACAAGACATTCCTTGGATTCTAGGGGTGATTTTAATTTTGTGGAGAGAGAGGAGGACAAATATGGAGGTTTTGGTCATGTCTGGAAAGGCTATGAGAAATTTCATTGGTTAAGACTTAAATCCAAGCTAAGTCTTAAGGATCCCATTGAAGGACAGAAAAAGGAATGTAAAAACATTTGGTTCACTTGGTCTAATTTTCAAAAAAATGGGAAGAGAATTTTTTTGTAGGCTAGATAGATTTTATATAAATAAATCCTTCTTTTCTACTACTCTCCTTAAATATTGTTGTAGGGTGGAGGTTACTCCATACTCACTCTCTGATCATCATCCAATAAGAGAAAAAATTGTGTTTGAAAATGGTGTTGCTTCTAGTGCTGAAACTAGAAATGGGTTTTCTCTTAATGTTAGCCTTCTTAATGATGAAGATTGTATATGTGACATAAACTCTCTTAGAGCCATTAATAAGTGGTTGCATAGGTCCCTATCTCCCATTGAGAGATGGGACTTGAATGTTCATGGTTGGAAGATTCTTTTCCAGACCATTGGAAGGAAAAAGGAAAAGGATAGAAGGAGAAAGGAGACTTGTCTGCAAGACAGTCTTTTCAAGGTAGAATCTAAAGTGCAAAATTGTCCTAATGATACCTCCCTAGTGGGTAAGCTCACCATGGCCAGAGACAATCTCAGGAGATTTCAAACTAACAAAGTCAAAGGTCTGAAAATTAGAGCCAAAATGAATTGGCTAGAGAATGGTGACAAGGGTACAAAATTTTTCTTTAGATATTTAAACAAGAAACAGGCCAGAGAACTAATTGATCAGATCAATGCAAATGGTAATATCCCTCTAAAAAAAGATGAAATAAGAGGTCAGTTTTTTGTCTTCTCTTAGATCCTTTTCACTTCTAAAGGGGGTAATGAATCTTGCTTTCGAGCTAGGGACTATATCAAGGGGACCTTGCCCTATCGGGTTGGTAAGGAGGTAGCTCTTGAATTGAATAGAGAAATTTCTAAGGAGGAGATAAGGAGATCTATTATCTCCCTCAAAAATGATAAGTCTCCAGGACCTGATGGTCTATCTACAGAATTTTACAAATCTTTCAATGATTGGGCATGTGATGATCTTTACATGGTCTATAAGGATGCCTTTGAGAAAGGTTCCCTTGGGAAAAATATTAACAAAGGAATCATTAAGCTGATTCCTAAAGAGGGAGATAGAACCCTTGTTAAGAATTGGAGACCCATTACGCTCCTGAATGTCTCTTATAAAATTTTGGCAAAAGCACTGGCTGAGAGATTGGCTAGTATTCTTCCCACCATTATTAATTCAACCCAAACTGGTTTCATTAAGGGGAGGTGCATATTGGAGAATCTGGTGACAAGTTGGGAGGCCATGAATTGGGCCAGGAACTCAAGTCAAGATGCAACAATGTTTCTGCTAGAATTTGAGAAATCCTATGACAGGATTGAGTGGGGCTTTGTGCTTTTGGTCCTTGAAGCATTTGATTTTCAAAGCTTTTTTTCTCTATGGTCAAGACCTTGTTCCAAGATGCTTTTTCTCAAGTAGATGTTAATGGAGTTCTTTCACAGGAAATTTCTCTTGGGAGATCCATCAAGCAAGGATTCCCCCTTGAATCTACTCTATTTGTTATTGCCTCTAATGCTCTTCATTATATTTTGAGGGATAGTTCATTGACCCATGGGGTAAGAGGTATCGGGTTACCGGACTCCAATTAACTTATCAATCTCCATTTTTTTGATGACACTTCTATTTTGTGCAACTTGATGAGGATAATTTTTCAATTCTAATGAAGAAACTTGAGATCATTTGCTCTGCTTTAGGGGCAAAAATTTCCCCTTCAAAATCTTTCCTTCTTGGGTGGAAAGATAAGCCCCCTGATTGGGTGTGCAGTTATGGTATCCAATGGGGTGGTCCCCATAAACTTGTGAGATACCTTGGTATCCCATTTTCTATTGAGCCCAATTTGAAATATATGTGGTGTTGGAGTAGAGATAAGATTGAGAGAAAATTAACCAAATGGAACAAGCATTACCTCTCTTTTGCTGGGAGATTCCAAATTTGTCATAAAATCTTGTCTTCTTATAGCATTTAGTTTTCCTTTGTTTGATTTTTTTTCTCTTACCAAATCAATGCTATTTAGAAAAGAATAAGGGAATTTTTGTGGTCTGATGGTAAAGGGAAGAGGAAGAAGCATTCAATCAAATGGGAATGGTATACCATTTCCAGGGTGAGAGGTGGACTGGGGCTAAAGGATTTACAGATCCAAGGCATTGCTTTGGCTTCTAAATGGGTGATTGGTGCTTTAGATGGAGAGGAACCTTGGAAGGTGCTCATGAGATACAACATTGCTAATGTTGTGCCTAAACATGCTAAATTCTGGAAGCTCCTTCCCTTCAGTGATATTCTTAGCTGAGTGGCCTATGTCACTTGCACGGTCCAATGTTTTTAAAACCTTATGGAAGGCTTGGGAAATTTTCAAGAAGTACTTATCCAACTGCCATTTCACCAAGGGTGATAATAGGGCCATCTTTGCCAACATATCTATTTGGTGGAACCTGAGATGCAAGGGGAAGCCCTTAGCTCTTATTCAGGGGTGCTCTGCTAAAAGTTGGGCACTCAAAGGAATCCTTTGCTTTAATGATATTTTAACTAATGGAAATTTGAAGGATTGGAATACCCTTAGTAATGAATATAACATTCCTAAAAGTAACTGGAGAACTTACACGATGTTGAGAGAGGCTTGTGGCCATCTCAAGTTTCTGATATGAACCCCTCCATTATAAAGAATTTGTGTGGCACAATGGCAACATAATAATGAATGTTAAAGTTAAAGATATATATTCAATGCTTACTGATCATGTAGATATTACTGAACATATGAATAAATCTTGGCAAATGAATTTGAGCAAGGATCAATGGCAAAAGATCTTTTTGAAAAATTGGTAGAAGGAACTTGAGGCTAAAAAGGTCTGCTTCAGATGGCTTCTAATTCTGTAGAAGCTCCCTTATAAAACCAATACAGATGATCTTGATATTTGTTCTTTATGTAGGAAACCTGAAACTTTATCTCATATTTTATTTGATTGTATCTTTTCCCAAGAAATCTAGAACATGTTTTTCTTTTCTCATAATATATGGGGGTATAATGGAGGTGTAGCTTCTATGAATATGCTCTTTCTTCAAAATTGCAATTTAAGTAAAACTAGTGCTTTATTCTCACGTATCCTTTCTATTGAGATTTTGTGGGAAATTTTGAAATCTCAAAATGAGGACTGATTCCAAGGTAGGAGAAGGCTGCTTACTGAGTCCTACAAGGGACTCATATTTTATAATGATTCTATGTAGGTGCACATCACTATGGAGTTGTCAAAAGATAAATTATAGAAATACTTGGAGAATAGGGAAATTTCTATTGATATTATGGATGCCAGATATGGTCATATGTGGTAGGAAGGCCACCTTGGTGCAGAGGTTTTTCTAAGGGACCTCCAGGCTTTCAGATATGAACTTAAAGAGGAGCAAAGAACCAACCCTAGTCTGAAAAAAGGTAAAGAAGTGGTTATTGTCCTGATGGAGCAGCAGAAGAACAATGTATCTGACTTTTTAGTTGAGGAGGTTAATACAGCTCAGGCTTTGGTGGCTCTTAGTGATGGTGACAGTTCTGCTCATTCTGGTTAACTTCTGGCCAATGATGTTCCTTTTATCATGGTTCCTTGTATATGGGTTTGATACATATGGTGGTACCTCTGTTACTATATATTGTATATTCTAATTTTGGATTCTATTATAATTTTGTGATGTACTTGGTGCTAATGACTTAAGTTTGTATCTTTCTTGGTCTAGGTTAGGTTGTTTTTTTCTTTGCAGGGCCTCTTGATTGCTCAGATCTGATACTCTAATGTTTCCTATATGATTTGCTTTGTACTGATCTCCTTATATCTAATATAAAAAGGGTGGCCACTAAGCCATCAACTAAGGAGCTATTCCTTCCTTATTCACTAAATTTCTAAACTTTTAGAGGACAAAAGATCTCTAATTAAGGATGTGCGATCCAAAATAGATTTATTTTGTGTATGCATTAAATTTTTTTGGGTTATTGGGCTATTTATTTCATACCGTAAAGCGGTATAGGACATCCATGAATAGACTTTCGTTGAAAAATTAATTTAGAAACTAAGTTTTACACTAGCTTTGACAAAATCATTAATTTGTAATGGTGGAAAACATGATTGTCCCCTAGCAAAAATAATAAAAATATTACACACACATCCAATAACATTCAATATCTCTCATTTTTTTACTTCATCTTCTACATGGGAGTCATTTTAGTTCCCTAATGATGTATATTTTTATTAAAAAACATGTATGAACAAGAGAAAACAAAATAAAAGAGAATGTATTTGATGTGTTTTGCTTATTCGTTTACATTATTTGAATGCTTGATTATATAGCTTTTATATTTGCATAAGACATAAAATCCTTAATAGTTTACAAATCATTTCACTTACTTAAAAATACTTGACTTTTAGTTTTAATGGTAATATATTAGACAAAATCTTTAATAGTTTAAAATTATTTAACCCACTTAAAAATAATCAACTTCTAATTTTAATGGTAATGTATGAAAGCAGCTTGAAAGTTGGCAACTTGGACAAGCTTTTTAAGGAATCAAAGATCAACAAGACTCCTAGCCTTTTGATCAAAATCCATAGTAAAAGATCTACGAATTTGCAGATATCTTAATGTGATGATTCTTGATCCCTTAAACTATTTGATCTCCTGATCTCATTAAAATCTTTTATTCCATTCATTAAATCATTTAAGCCACCTAAAAATAATAAACTTTTAATTTTAACAGTAATGTATTTTATTTTTACTCCAGAGGGCCCAATTTTTCGGTTCAGCTTTGATTTCAATTCAGAATTCTACCATTACATTTCAGGGAGCTCGTGGAAGCCAGGAGCATTATTTAAACTCGAGTATTACCTATCTAAAGCTAATGCATCAGGATCGAGTATTATTAAACAAGATATACTATTCACCTACGATAATCTCTCATCTCAGACAGATCCTTTAATAGATGAGCTGTATTGAGTTTGCTCGTCATAGAACTTCGACCACAGCATTACCCCCGCATATTTTGACGACTTCTTGATCTGAGGCAGCACATTCGACTTCAGCGTAGCGAAGGAAATGAAACCGCTACCTGCAGCGCTGCTGGAAGCAGGAAGTCCCAGAAAGAAACTGGTGGTTTCCGGTATGGAACTGGTCCACCGGTTCCACGAGCTCACCAGACTAGAAGCGTCTCCGTTGGCGTATTGGCAAGGTGATTTGTTATAGAACTGAATACAAATGTAGTCAAAGAGCCCCGTCTGCAGGGCATTCCCTAGAGAGGCGTCGGGGTAAGGGCATTGCGGTGCGGCGCTGAGGTAAACCTTTTTGCCGCCGCGAGAAGAGAGAGCAGACACGGCTCTGGCCAGGTCGTCCCAGTGCTCTGTCGTGGCCTCGATGTCGAAGTCGATTCCGTCTAAAACGGCGTCGCCCAGAGGCCGCGACGAGGACTGCCCGCCAAGGTAATTGTTCCAGTTGAAAGTTGTTCAGAGTTGGATTTTATTGTTTGTATTTTATGTTCGTCGGTACACTTGCGTAGGCTGATCAAATCAACATAGGCTTGAACTTAAATAAATGTACGTCGCTATTGCCGTGTAGAAAGGGCGTAGATTAGTTATGCACGCGGGACCCGCCGCCCATGGATCAATCGTAATTTGGGGTCAACATAGATCACGTCTAATGTTATGTTTTTAAAACCACTTTAGGATTTAGTGTGTCTAGTATATGAGATTGATTAGCACTTGCATGTAAAAGAGGTTCAAGGATTATGTCGATAGTTTTTTTCACTAAGATAAATATAGATTTTTCTTTCATAAAAATTAGGTATTATTTGATTTGATTTTTTGAGGATTTCACATGATATTTTAGAGGATTTTACTATTAAATGGCAAACAATTTACCAGTAGCTGAAACTTGATTTTCAACAACTCAACAGTAGTTTAACGGTGAGTAAATCTTGTTTTTAGGTGTGAGATAGATTTACCAATCAATTTTGGTCTTACAAGTCCACAGAGAAATCCTAACAACTAATAATATATATCTATCTAATAGTTATATTATTAATTTTTGAAGTTTTAAAATTTAATAATTTGTGAGGTTATAAGGATATTTCATGTGTCATTTGAAGTATTATAAAATTTTAGTAATAATTTTTTTATATTTATTATATTATAATATTATTATCAAGATTTAATTATGTAGTATTTGAGTAGATTCATTAACATATATTTATGAGTCACTCACAAAAGTCTATCTATTATGAGAATGAATTGTCTATTTAGCACTCAGCAATAGGTGATGTTGAAATGATGAAACATTGGGACTTCCCAAGATGTCACTCATCCCAATAATATTCTAACTCAAGCACACTTAACCATGGAGTTTCCCCCGAGATCAAGCCGACTTGGCTTGCTACTCCTTTTGTAAAACCTAACTAGTGTTGTGTCTTATGATTAATTTATTACAAAGCCCTTTTGGATCATCAATCAATAAAGAAGAGGTATTTTCCACATCATGTCAAATTATGATATTGCTATAAAGTCCCTTTACAAGTACACTTATATCATAATATATGTGATTTTTTTTTTCAAATTATATGCATCCTTGAATGGAAAATTGTATCTAATAGGATCTATTTAAAAAAGGCGTGCAATGTGGTTAGTAATTATTTTCTATTTTTATAATTATGTGGAATATTTTTGTTAATGAAATAGTATTATATTATTGCAACAATAAGATTTGTATAGGCATACCATTCTTCATTTAGTTTTGTATTTTTTGTAGAGAATGACTTGATACATTTATATATTAACAATTAGTGTAACTTTGTATAATGTTGGGTTCCTTTCCCTATGTTATTTCGTTGTCCACTTACACATATTTCTACATGTTTATCCCTTGCCTTATCCATGCACACACACATTATAATAAAATTCCTCTAGTCATGCAATAATTACCCCAATTCATACACTTATCCCTATGCTTATGTTGTCTACTAGAATTTAAACTTAGTTATTCAACATGGGTCATTTTTGTGGGCATAGAGTTGACCCTATGACTATGAACTTAACCCTCAAAATTTTAAAATTTAAGTTTAATTTAAGCCCTGATATAATATGGATTTTGATATTGATGAGTATATATTTAATGAGGGTATTCCCTATGAAACACCTTATAGGTTGGATATAGTTTTACCTCATTCACCTATGTATTACTTTCTTAAACCTTTTGATGACAAATCTCTTAATGTCAGGGTAGCCTTATCTCCATATATTCATGTGGCATGAAAGCATTTTCTTCTTATATTATGTTATGATGGCTATATAGATAATCATTCTTCTACTTGCCATGTTAAATTGGATGATTTTAAGAACCTTTCATATTGTCTTAACCCACATGATGATAGTGTATTCCATTATTGCAATTTACTAGCTTCTCACATTTCCTTTATTGGCACCATGTTTTCTTAAATCCTACATTGCATTATGTATGAGCCTTAGTGAGTATCTTTTACATGATGACTATGATGGTTTTATAGATGCTTGTTTAGAGGTAAAGTCAATTTTACATGCTAATTATGAACATTTATAAGATGATGATATATTATTGATTAGTGACTTTAGATTAAAGTTGAGTGATAGAGATTTATAATGATTTGATTAGTCTTCCTTTTTTCAATCTTCCTTGAATTTCATTCATGCTTTAATTTACTATTTTTCTAACCATAGTTCACATTTAAAGTAGCATGGACTTAGAGATGTTCCATCATAATTTATATTTTGATTCTAACTCATGAATTCTCAATGTGTCTTATATATCTTCTATATGTACTTTTTGTGTGGCCTTTAATTCACACATGATAATCTTGTGAGGCATACTCATTAAATATTAGGAAGATACCAATATTTTAATTTTCTACCATTAATAAATTGCAATCTAATAGACTTAATCTACCTCATATACCTAAAATAATATCCAAAAAAGGAGTTTGATATCATTCAACAATTTTAAAATACACAATCCAAAATATCTCTATGGGACTTAGTGTGTGCACATCCCTTTTATATAGAGATATAATACAAAAGTCCTTAGATGAAATCCAAATTGAATTCAAAACTACTCTACAAATAGTAACATCTTTGATTGAGTCTATTGGACATAAAGAAAAAATCAAGTCATGTATATTAGTTGATCATCAGAAACTTCCACTTAAGAAGGTTTTGAACAAAGTGTTACCTTTACACATCATGTTGAAGTGTGATATTTTTTCACTAAATAATCTTCATTTATTAATGGATATAGTCTTATATATGCACTAAATATCAAAAATTGCACCATTTTAATCTCGAGAAGTGTTCATTTTTTGAATGAGTCCTAATTAAGCAAAACCTAAACACATGAACCAAACTTAAATGTTTGTTGAACATCTAGAAGAGGGTGTTAACACCCTAGACCAAGTTTTTTACTTGATAATTTATATTTTTGTTTATGTCAATCTCTAATTTATGAGATGTGAATTCAAACTTGAAACTTGCAATAAATTAATCTTAAAAATTAAATTTAAATGATTAGACCTATACTTCAATTTATTCCTATGTTCCACTATAAATTTTTGAATTATTATTTCAAACTAAGGAAGAAGCAATTACAAGTATAACAAAGATCTACCAAAATACATCTATTTTTATAGAATTACAAAGCAGTTTTCAAAATTGATCAAGCTAGCACAATGATTGGAGTTTGATGCCAATGGAAGAACTTGTTGGAACCTAGGGTTGGAGATAGCTTTGGCTCCCTTAAAAAAGCTAATGAATTTTCATAGCATGTTCTCATCTTCATAATTTTATCTCCTTGTTGTCCTAGGTAAGGCATTTGAGCATTTTGATTTTCCCTAGGGTATTTGACTTTCTCTTGGGTTGATCTTACTTGTGTCATTTAAGAATTCTTCTCTAACACACTTTAGTAGGGTTTTTATCATTTACTTTGAATTTTAGCTCATTATGGGCTTAGACACGCTTAAGGTTCAAAGAACACACACTTTATCTATCAATAAATTGACTATTCGTGGAGGTAGAAATATAAAAATAGGGGTTTGACCAATGCAAACCCCTATATAACCACCGCTTTCCCCTCTTTGTTGTGATTTTTTAGATTCCTATCTAAAGATGAAAAGTTTTAGTGTAGGACAGTGATGGAAACTTGTATGTTACATGCCAAAAAATTTCATTTCCTAATTCATACATCTAAAACAAGGGTGTCACCACCCTTGACCTCCTAGTTTAGCTCCAAATTTTTAGTACAGGTGCACATAACTTTTCCCTTCTCAGATTTATATTTATTCCATCAAATTTTTAGTTTTGTCTATACAAATAAATTATGTTTCCAAATTAGGTTTCATAGTTAATTAGGTCAATAATTCACATTAAATCCAATTAATTTTCAAGGCAAAAAAATAACAAAGTCCAAGGTAGATTGGATCTCCTTCTAGGTTGTTATCTAATATTGACTCCTTTTTTACTTGATTTCTAATGTTCATGCAATGAAACATTAATCCAAGTAATTTCTTCATTAGGTATAGGATCTCTTTTCCCACATCACATACACCTTGCATCCACAAAATTATATAGCATCTTGATACACTTCACAGGCCCCAAGGAATACATGTCATATGTAGTCTACCTATATGTCTAGACAACTTTTACCCCCTCAAACCATGTTACCCACTACCATTCAGTTGAGAAAATTCCTAAAAGCATCAAGCCCACTATATGTGAATATATGCATAATGTGGCACATTATCCGTTTTCACCATGTATCTAAGCTAGAAACCATCCCCAACACCATCAATATAGACATACACATCACCCCTTATATTCAACATCAATATATACACACATGAATATTTTTAGTAGGGTCTAAAGGACCAATCATAGTTGCTTTTGAAAATCCATATGCCCATATCCTATCATACTTAGGAATGTCATGTGATGGTCATGCAACTCTTTAAAGGATTGTGCCTATTATGTACTACCACACAAATCAAGTATTACTAATAGTGATGATAATGATTGATATGTGTGGTAGTAAATACTATGCATTAACCCTTGAGGGCTTAGGAACCTAGGATGGTAACAATGGAATGTGAAGATATCTTCTAGAGATGCAACTAATAAATCATATCATTCTATCTTTTGGGGATAAATTTAAAAATGAATGTTATGGATAAACTAGATTAAACTAGATTGATAGGATTTAGTGAAATTCTTGATTTGAAATGAGTTTTATTTTTAATATTGATTAACAATATCACTTAGAACACAATGATAACCCTTATTTTTGCACTAAATATTTGAACCATTTTTTATTTATTTCAATGTATCACCAAGAATTGTTGTATAGTTGAATCAACCACATGAAGATTCAACATTGTCAATTAACTAACCTTACTATTTAAATTTATCATTCTCAATTCAAGTAATTCAATTGTAGCATAAAAAGTTCTTACCATTGATAATTTCACACTATGTCTTGCTCCCCCTTAAAATATTGGACCTGATTGAACCCCTAATTTCCTAAATTATACATTTCACGACCTATTTTTAACAATTACCGATAAATTGCAAGTGAAAAAAATGAATTTATCTAATACTTTGCCTCCAACACCTTAAATTTTGAAAAATATAGCTGGGACAGAGATGTCCTATGAAGGAAACACCCCCCATTTTTTCCTGGTCCCAAATTTGAATATGTCGATGTTGACATTTTATCATTTTCAATTAATGTTGCAAATGTCAGCTACTGAAATCTAATTTGCGGGAAATTGAATAAATTCCTATAAATACCTAGTTATTGCATCATTTCAAATCTAACAAGAAATATCTAGCGACAAGCAAACATTAATAGAAAGTCAAGAGCATAGAAGAACAACATTTCAAAGATTTATTGTAGAAATCCAAGATCCAAACATCATTTCAAATCTTATGTGAGTTTATGCACATGTTCATGTTATCATTGTTTGTGAAGGCTAACCCTTTTTGTAGGTCTCCAAGCAATTCAAGCAAGATCCAAGACCTTGATGTGATTTGCATGGCTTGAATCCTTCAAGGAATCCATTGAAGGGTGGTGATTTGTAGCACTTTGTTGATTCATCATTCATTCCTATCATTTATCCTTTTATCATTGCCATTTCCATTGTTGAAATGGAAACACTAACATGGAGTTTGACTAAGGAAAACCCCTAAATGACACAACCCTTCCTCTCTCTTTTAATATGTAGGTTTTAGGTTTGGAGATTGAAGGAAGCTTGAAGATCCATTTTCCATTGTTGCATTCAAAACCCTACACCTAAACAAGCTACAAAAACTCACTTAAAAAATATTTTGAGAGTGATTTGACAAATTTGCAAGCAGAATCAAGTATCTCAAATCTGACATCAAAGAAATACAAAAATAGATCTAGAATATTCCTACAAGGACATAGATGCTCTTGGGTGGCTTTGTCCTCCTATTCAGACCATCTCCAAATTTATAGGATAGGTGCACAAAGATCTACCTTACTCAAATCTACTTGCAAATTTTTGGTAAATCTATTAATTGTCAAAATATTGCCTTTTCATATTAGGGCACATAGTTTAATTAGGTTAATTAAGGAAAATCAATTCCAACCAATTTCCAAGGCCCAAAAAGATGCAGATCTAGTTCTAATTGACTCGCCCCCAAGGTTGAAATTAAATCTAATTACCTTGTTGATTTGAATCCTAATGTTCTCTTGAAAAAGAAAAAAATGATCCTATGGTCTTTGTATTAGATCTTAGAATCACCTTTTTCTATGTTTCATCAAAAATTATAATTATTAGATATCTTGTATGTATTGATTAAATCCTAAGATAAATCACATTAAACTAAAAGGTTTACTTCATTTTATATAGGTAAATGATTAGATATTATTGTAATATAGTCATAATAGTAATGTATTGCTCTTGATTGCTATAGAGTATTAACCATTTTTAACATAGTGGTAAATATTGATCTTTGTGAATCCTTGAAAAGAGATACAAGCACTATGATTCTCATTCCTACAATGTATTCATGAATTTTTATGTCTCTCTTGGAAAACACACTAAATTTTTCTTTAGCATCTAAATAATGTTGGTTATAGAAACTTTCTTGATGCAATTCATGGTGGGAAGAGAGAGGACATGTTTTTTTACTGGATTTTAATCACATTTCCCATGAGCTTGAAATTATTTCATAATATGATACTAATTAGGTCATAGGTTTTTAGTTTGCTTGTTCTCTTCTATATATGGTAATAATGTATCTATTATGTGAATAATAAATTCATCCAACTTCCTATTATTCCTTATATGTCTCCCATATACTTGTGCCACACTTGAGATTATATACTATTTTTTCCCTTATTTATATTAGGAGCATCATCTCCCTCCATTTGGATTTTCCTTTATCTATGCCTTTTAACAGTATTGATAGGGGGGTTGAATTCCGTAGGATAATGTTGGTTTCTTCATAAAATATTTTTCCACTTGCTTATTCTATTTTTTATACAAATATTTATTTATTTTCTAAATTTTAAACATTTTTTAGTCATTTGCATGAGCTCTCATAATGTTTTTGAGTTTGTATGTTTAGCATCTAAATAGACTAAATAAGGTTGTTGGAAAAAAATAGTTTAGAGATTATTGGTGATATCTAAATAAATTTGAAACTTCCTAGGATAACATGTGATACAAACAAATATATGATTAAATATGCCTAGATTTAAGATATGACTATCCTCATATTGATAAAAATATCTATTGTCAATGATAATTATACTTGTAAATTAGAAACTAATTATGTATACAACATAACTTAATAGTGTATAGATGTAAAAAATAAAATGCATCTTGGCTATCAATAACTATCAAGGATATGTTAGTTCAAAAGCTATTTTTATAAGATTCATCTATACCTCAAAAATAGCTATATTTTTTTCTATTTTTTTATTAAATTTTTAGGATCATGTATTAGAAAGCTACAATCCAAAATATATCTTTTGATCATCAAAATTGAATGAGTTATTTTAATTTTAGCTTTTTTCATAATTTCTCTTTACATGCCACAATCATGGAACTTTCCTAATTTTTTACATCTTTTAAAATATCATCAAAATTCATTAGGGGTATGCTATTTATTTTTCTAACACTAGCAATATTATGAAATGACCATAATCGAATTTGGGTCAACAATGTGGATAGAAAGGTGGTCTATTGAATGAATTTTGTATTTAAACCCTAACTGCATTAGGGTGTTCTATTTTTTATGGAAATAGAAATTCATTAGGATGATTCATAGATATAAAATATCTTGTGGCCAAAATATAATATGAAAATCATATTTTTCTTACACTTAAAAGGCGAAGCTAAAAATTGGTATGCATTATTGCATAATGCCATTTCTTCATTAGATGAAATGAAACAAGATCTCATAGATAGATGGGCGAAAAAAAAAAATATAAGGAGGAGAATAAGAAGAAGAATAGGAAGAGTGGTGGGACTCAAAATAACAATATGAAAAGTGTTTGAGTCATATCCCCCTTGTGCATTCAACCTCATTTTTTCAATCACCAATAACTAACCTAAGAAATATTTATAAGGGTATCCCTTTGTCAAATTTTCCTAAAATTTATTCCTTATCATCCTCAATGTCCATATCAAATACTATAATTTATGAAAATCTAATTAATTTCAAGTATGGGAGGTTTTGGTTATTTTCCTCAATTTTTGTAGAGTTGTCTAGAGTTTCAATGGACCAAACTAGACTTCTAACTATCCAACATATTTTCCTAACCATTGGTATTGGATAGAGTTTATTTTAATCTATCAAGTCCCTTCCCCTCTCCATTTTATTCATTTCATCAATTTTTGGCTTTCATCAAACATCCAAACTTCTTTGTCTAAACCCCTCATTTTGTTTCACATCATTGTGTTCTCTTGTTATCTTGTTCTCTTGTCCTTTTCTTATTTATCTTATGTAAAGCTATGAATTTTTTCCAAAATTCTTTTGATCACTGTCCATCTCTCAACCTTTTAGCCTATGTTTAAGTCCCACCTTTCATTCTTGCACTTTGATTTCCCTTTACAAACTTGTGGAGATCTAACATAATTTTTGTCTTATATTTTAACCTCCTAAATTCCAGTGATTTCTCTTTCCCATTTCACTATTTTATGAACTTGAAAATTCCTATTAGAATTCTTTCATTTCCCCTACACTTCCTGACATCTAGACCTTTGGTTACATGAGCATCTCTTACATTCCTTCTAATTCATTTTCCTATAGAATTTTATTAGTCTTCCACACTATCATTTCAATGTCTCATCCCATTTTTTTATTTTATTTTGGCAAAGTTACATAATAAACTATTCACTCCTTTCACCTATCATGCATATTTTCTTTATACTTTGGACTATTCATACCTCCAATCCTACATCCTTTCCTTACATGTTTTCTCACATTCTTGAATTAGTATTTTTTAATAAAGGGTATAATCCCATAATATATTTATAATATTAAATTTTGATACATATCATATGTGACTAAAAGAGAAAAATAAATAAAGATTAAAAAATAGAGGCATAGAGTATGTATAGGAATATCTATTATATAGTATTCATATCTATCAACTAGTTAAAAAAAATAAACCACTAACTATAGATTATCTCATTCCTAAGCATCATCTAAAGCAACAATAGTCATGACTGAACTTTTTTCATCACTAAAAATAGGGTCTTTTTGACATAACAAGTCCATATTTTTAAGTTTCTCCAAACCCAAAACTAGAAGAGGAAGAGAGTGTTTGATGAGGAACCTAGTCATTTTGAAAAAATAATGGACACTATATTTCAATGGAGCTTTCATATTTTTTCCATGAAAAAATAGGTCATTTTTGAAGGCCAATTGGCAATCATTCTAGAGGTTGGAAAATATGCCATTAAACAAGTATAGGTTATTTCCTTTGAGGTTTGATGTTGGGAAATAGAGATAAGTCCCACAACCAATGCATCACCTACAAATAGATTGTAGTCTTTGAGAGCTCCCAAAAGCATAGTGTCATAAGCAACACGTATCTTGTTTTTCTATTCTTTGCCCGAATAATTGGGAAAAATAATTGTGTCCATAAGCAATGGTAATGCAGAGACAAAGATGAAAAACATGTTATCCATGCTTATTTCAAAGGAGATGAGGAGATATTCTATAAATTTTGTCTCCCAAGATGTCTTGCATGTGTCGGTAGGTTCAAAGAGAAAGGGCCTAAAGGGGATTAAAAGAGTGATAATTCTCAAAGACATTCTAAAACACATGTAAAGAGAAAAGTAAATTATTGGAATTATGGAAAAAGAGGGCATGTGAAGGAGTTTAAGAATAAGAAAAATAATGTTGATTCCTCCATAAAAAAGTCCTATAATGATTTTTATGCTTTGTTTATTTTAGCTAACACTATTAGTAATGATGTTTGGCTTATTGATTTCGAATTCTCCTACCATATGACTCCTAACAAGGAGTAGTGTACTACATAAAAAGCATATGGTGGGGGATATGTTTTCCTTATTGATAGAAGCACAAAAAATATTGTCGATAAGGGAAAGGTAAAGTTTTGTTCTAGTGATGGGAGGATTAAAACCCTTGATAATTTTTTGCATATTATAGGAGTTGTGAGAAATTTACTTTTAGTATCCAAGTTGAATGGTTCTAGAATGCATGTGACATTTGACAAGTTTGGTTGTAGGTTGATAAGAGAGAGTTAGGTGATATCTAAATGATCTCAAATAGGTACTTTTTTAGGCTAAATGTCCCTAATTTTTGTAACTCTTCCAATGTAACTAACACTAAAATGCATTTATGTTGTGACACCATAGATTGGGTCATATTAGTGAAAAATGTCTTAAGACCATTCTTAATAAAAATTTGGTTGATGGTATTTTTCTCTATTCTATTGGAAAAAATGATTTATGTGAGAATTGTATGTTTGGTAAACATAATAAATCATCATTTCCTAATGGAATTAATAAGGAAAAGAGATTGTTAGAGATCATTCATTCAAATATATGCGTACTAGTGAATGTTGATTGTTTCGGTAAATATTAGTATTATGTCTCTTTTATTGATGATGTCTCAAGATACACATGGATTTATTTTATACATTCAAAATATATTTTTTTCACTAAGTTTAAGGAATTGAAGGCCTTAGTTGAGAAGAAATTAGATTATAAGATAAAATTGTTGAAATTTGATAATAAAGGTGAATATTGTTCTAGGCAATCTAATGAGTTATATAAGCATGAAAATATTATTTGGTATAAGACTACTCCTTACACTCCCGCAAAAAATGGGGTAGCAGACAAAATGAGATGGACCTTGATAGAAAGAGCTAGGAGAATTTTGATTGGTGCTAAGGTTGATAGATGTTTTTGGGAAAAAGTTGTAGGTACTACTTGTTATATGATTAATAGATCTCTGTGTTCATCTCTTATTGATAAAAATACTTATTGTAAGGATTTAGGTGTTATCTACCTTGTAAATTTTGTATCATATTGCATGGTTCCAACATCCTTGTAAAGTGTCCCTAAGCACTTAGCATGTATTGAGAAAATATTTTATAAATATTTATTCTCATTAACTTATTTGTATTGTATTCATAAGGAGTGTTGTGTTCTGGACTAACAATGAAAAAGGTGACTTGTGGACATAAATATTTAATATTGTTTTCTTCACATGTGGACATGTAGAATGGGATAATAAAAGATAAGTAAAAGAAAAATGAGTGATTGTTTATATTCTATAAGTAGGAGCTTGGAAAGAGGCAACAGGAATCTCTTAGTTTTCCATCATTTATTGTATTTAATGCAATGTTTATCTTCCAATTTTTGGTGCCCAATTTGGAGGAAAATTATTGGAGCCAAAATAGGTGTCCTTTAATACTTTATGAAGGATTTTCAAGGGTTGAATCATTTATATTCAAGAATCATCTTTGTAAGCCTTGTTTTAGGATTAAGACCTTTTCACACATCTATAAAATCAACTCTTTGGATGTAGAAACTATGAGGAACATTTCAATGTAGTTTTACTCTGTAGGCATAACGATAGGTTGAGGCATAAGAAGGTTGTTCACAGGAACATAGGTGCTGCCATCTTGGATGAAAAAAAGAGAATGGAAGAATTTGTATTGTAATCTCATTTATTTGAAGATAATGCATACTTGGCCTCTCTTCTTGGTGGAGTTTTTTCTTGTAAGGTTTTCTCATGTAAATTATCTTGTATTATGTGATCCTCTTATGTTGTTTATTTGTGCCTCATTGATGCTATCTTATGGTGATGTTATGATTTATATATTTTTGTTATAAGTTCGCATAAGGTAGTGTTTATAAGCATGTTGTGTTGGTTGATTCTTAGCATCATAAAGAAGATGGATCTAATCATGGTAATTCCATATTAAGAAAACTATATTTTTAGATTTACATATAATTTTCATTTTTTTATGTTTTCTTATTCCATGCCTTGTATCTCATCCATTGAAGTCATATTTGGATCTAGAGATTGAATTTTCGAACAATTTTTATTAGAGTTTGTTTATTTCCCATCACTTGGTATTAGATTTGAAGGTTAACTAGGTTTTGGGTATTCCTTCTTTTTTATTTCTTAGTATGGAAAGCTTGTGAAAATTTATTAGAAGGAATTGGAGGTTGTCAGAAGGCTTGTAGGGAAGTAAGGAATATTTTATGAGTTAACTTTGTTTTACATATTTGTGAGATTAGAAGTCATTATTATTATCAATATGATCTATGTTTGTTAGGAAATAATAAGTCAATTCCCATTTTATTTAACCCATTTCCTACATAACCTCATGAGAGAAAAGCATGCATACAAGCTTAAAAAATAACCATAATGCATAGATCAAAATAGAAAAGCCACAAGATAACAAAATATATACCCTGGGAAAACATTAAGATGGAAAAACCTAGCCTCCAAAAGAATTCATACTCCATCTATTATTTAGAAATAAAACAATACATGCACTTATAGATTTACAATGAATACTTTTGAAGCATCAAGTCTCTCTAATGCATCCTCCATGTGTCCAAGAATGAATCCACACATCTCATTCCATGCTTCACATATTGAATCCTTAGAAAGACTCAATAATGAAAGCCCACACACCTAGTCAGTCTTAACCACTAAACATGTGTCTTCTTTTATAGATACAAACTCACACAAATACAACTAGTTGGTAAGATAAAACCATGTGCCATACATAAAACGGGTATGTGTGGGATCATGATGGAAAAAATAGGCCCTTAAGTGGCAAAAAATTCAGAAAAAATCAAAGTTAGGCAACTTGACGTAAAAAATTGAATAAGTTATCTATATTATTTAAAAAATATGTAAGAATAGAATCTATAGAAAATTGAATGTAGTTTCTAAACTACTAGGTTTTTAATTATTTGGTAAAAATTTGAAATTTCAATATAGTAGTACTTAAATTTCAAGGAAAAATAAGTAGGTGTTTGTCTAACCACCCTAACCACAATAAAATGATAATATTTTTTTATAAGATTTTAGATATAAGTAGAGGACTCATGTCCTGATGTGATGCATATTTTTTTCTAATTTTTTCTAAGTAAATAATTAATTTTGAATTTTTTATTACAAATTTTAAAAAATATAAAAACTTGTATGTCTAACCACCTTAAATTGGTCAAAACTTCATGAAATTTGATTTTTTTTCTTTTAATCCTCTAGTACACAAAGCATACAATGTGACACATGTTTCAGAGTCAAAAAATGTGATACGGTTTGAAAGCTATAGATTTTTTTCAATCAACCTATCAATTAGGACTTTTTCGTAATTCAAATAGAAAATGAATAATAATTATTTATTAAATTTAAAGTAAAGCATAATTTATATTGGTGGAAAGCTGAGAATCTCCTTTAAAAACCCTTTTCATTTCATCAATTTTGGGTAAAAAAAATGTTGTCGGCCACATACCCTATACATACCCATCATATCACCACTTTTTGGCCCATCATGATCCTACACATAGCCAAACCATTGAATGCTCATTTAATATTGGGTACTAAGTTTTCACTTTATTAAACACTTTTCCCAAATATTTAATTATTATCTTATGTCTCCCTCACATAAAATAATAATCCAATGTTACAATACAACTTAACAAGTGGCCCCAATTCTTCCATGATAGCGAAAGCTAGAGCATTGTTAAAGGGCTTACAGATAGTTGTCTCCTTGGGGATTGAGAACCTGCATTTAGAAGGTGACTCTAAGTCCATTATTGATGCTATTAATTTTGATATATTGTTGGGGTGGAGTTCTAAATACATTCCTCTAGAAATTAGATTCCTCGTGTCTAAGATAAAACTAAAAGTGGCCAATCATATTTATAGAGAAGGGAACCAAGTTGTTGATGCCTTAGCCAATTATGGCACACACTAGAAATTTTCCAAATGTTGGTGTGATCTAAGTAACCTTACTCCTAACATTTAGAGTATTATAGTGAAGGAACAAATTCCTTACTTGACCAATGATGAAATCTCAATAGGTGCCTAGCTAGATATTCAGGGGGTCAACATGATTATCTATTGGGCTATGTGGTCTAATTGTTTTGGTGAGATGGATGACTAGTTGTACTGATGGGATGGAAAAAAAGTGGTGTAATTCAAACTATGGGATGGAGCCCATTTTGAAAAAGGAAATCATGGTTTGCTACGACAAGTACCTGATGATTAATGCTAAGCTAGACCATAGCCTTCGTAATGTCCTTATGGGGATCTTATTAAGCTATCGGATTTTCAAATTATTTGTTCTTGATTTTGATGTGACTTGTAATTATGAGATAAATCTCCTTTTTGGTTTTCTTTATCTTCTATTATGGTTTCACGCCTTATAGCTTCTATTAGTGGTATAACTAAATTTGGCCTGCTTATGAAAGCTATCAACTTATATGTTTTTAACTCTAGCCCCGCAACAATCTTGCCTTGATTTCTATGTTTCTTCTACATGGAAGGAAATACTTCCCTACCTTTCATGTCCTATTTTCTTATCCATTTATGCGAGGAGATCCTCATTAATGCTTCCGCTAAGATTGATTATGGGAAATTATTAACTCTTGCATGTGACCTGTCCTTAGGCTTGATTTCCAAAGATTGTCGTTTATGGCTTAAATTCCTTGATGTGTGGGTGATTTTTCACCTTGATATTATTTCTAACCTTCTAATTTTTTAGGGTTCCTAGTTATACTGTGTGTAGAGAGGAATCATGGGAGGTGATAGGGTGTGGACAAATCCAGATAATTATAGAGAATTTTTCAAGGATCTGCTCATTTGACATGTTTGTGTTGAAGGTGGCCTTGCTCCTCTGATGGAGAGGGTTGTGGGCCATGACCCTAATCTGTTTGCTCAATTCATCAACTCTTAGAATAATCATCATGTGACTTTGGGTGGCATCTCCTTTACTATGGACAAGGAAGTGATAGCGCATGTGATGGGTCTCCAGAGTACTAGTATAAAGCATCTAAAACACTCAAAGACCCAGGACAATGAAAGTATGAACAATTTTTTTGTGGGGAAAGAGAGGTCGGTGCACAACCAGTCGAGGTTTGAACGAGAGGCTCTTCCTCAGCCGTGGAACCAGGTGTGTCTTTCCTTGATGAAATATGTCATGCTAGAAGGTAGGTACAAGACCTATTACTTCTACCATTTCCCTCTATTGAATCACCTCAGATATAAAGTTTTATTAAGCTTTCCTTTTTTCCTACTTATGGACCTCAAAAATTTTGTTGAAAAATGTGTTGAGTCTGTTGCTCTAAATCCTAATGAACCTACTCCCTTGCCACTCCACCACTGTCTTATCCTAAGACTCTACCACTTCCATCTAGTTTTATGCCTGCCTAAACCCATTTTGGTCATCCGCATTGAAGAAATTGAGCCTCCCACTATGACCAACTTATCTTCGGCCGAATCTAAATGCCATGTCAGGAAAAATCACCTACTCCTTTCTAACCCTCATAAACCCAAACCCACTGCTAAAAAGCTTAAGGGGAATGAGGGAACTGCCCAAACTAGTGTGGTAGCTAGCTTGTGTGTTCTCAAATCTACCCCTGCTAAGACTCCCAGTAAGCCCTCCCTGAGAAAGAAAGGCAAGGAGGAGAAGGAGCCTTTGAGAAAAGGGAAAAATGTTGTGAGCAAGGACTCATTGGGTGATACAGTGGTTGCGGGAGACTGTGGTGATTGGTTTTGATGCTATCATTTGGTGCTCTAGCAGGTTGGCTAAGAACAAGAAAAAAGTGCAAGTTAAAGATTTGGACACTAAAGAGGAGTTGTCTGATAGAAAAGATAGCAGGGTTGAAGAGGTGTCAGAGGGTGAGGAGGGAGAGAAGTCCAAAGGTCCCTTCTCCTTTCCTGACAAGGGGAAAACTCAGAAGGAGGTTTCAGCCTCTCACTCTTCAGAACCTCTAGATATTGAGCAGAATGATCCTGACTACATGGTGGGTGGCAGGGAGGAGCTTTGTGTGCTGAAAGAAAGAATGGACAAACTGGACAAAAAATTATGTGGGTTGACCTACTTCACGGTCAAGTTGGTGCATTGTATCACTAGTACCTTGTTGGTAGTCATGAAGGATGAGATGGAGATGAAGAAGACTAAAGACTGTCAAGAGTGGGTCAAAGATGATGTAGTTCATCTTTTTTCCAAGAGTTGGGAGGATGCCAGCTAGTCTATTGTCGGTCTGTTGTTTGTTCGTGTGTTGTTAGTCCGCGTGTCTATTTTTTGGTTTAGTGTTTTTTTTTATGCTTTTTTGTTCTTGGACTATATTGGCCCTTGTGGCTCTTTGTGAAGGGTACAACACCCTGAAAATGCTCCTTACTTTATCAAAAACAAGTGGCCCCAAATAATTACCTAGTGTGGCTAAGCATGCCTCGTAGGTGCACCACAACTAAATAATTATTTAATTACAACATAATGATAAATCAATTTATGCAATGGTGTATAACACTATATCCTAGCAATTTTTTGCATTGGAACCTCATGAGTATGGATCTTTATTTAGCGTACTAACCTTTTGTTTATGTATTATGGTGTACTAATTATTATTTGTCATGTGTCTTCTATGTGTCTACTTTGTTTATTTGGTGTATTTTCTTTGTGTATTATTTTATGTTTTCTTTGTGTCTTTGTTGTGTATGCTTTGCGTTGGTCATGTTGCATTGCACCTTATGTGTGTGTTCCTTTATATTTGCATTGTTGTTTTGTAGGATCTTGAGCCTAGGGGCTAGCACATCCCCTAGACTCGATGTTATTCTAACTCTCCAATGTTTGTATAAAAGAACCTTTTTTGGACTTATCCTTAATTTAATATGAGCATGAGAATAAGTTCATACTCACACTAAAGTGGGGGTTAAATACAGTGTCATAAATTGTCACCCTGATAATTTCACACTATGTTTAGCTCCCACCTATGTGCTTGGACCTAATTATTCTCATAATTTTCCAATTTTATGGTTGTTTTCATAAAATTATAATAAAATTAAGGGTAAAAGCACAAATATTTGTCACACTTTTAGCCAACTTATCAGCACAACTGAATTTAAGTATTTCTAACTACAAATCAATTTTGGTCAAACATATGATCTAGTAAGATTCATTATAGCTAAGTTAGATACTTCTACAACTTTTTCAACTAAAATTGTTTGCTAAAAATATATGGAGCACCATTTTGAGTTCAATTTACCAAAAAATTAAAATTATTTGAAAAACTTGAAGTTTCAATAACTCCTACTAATGTAAATAACTTTTTAAAAAAATATAAAAAATACCCTTTTGTAGATCCATAAGTGTAGTTTTCAAAATTATATTTATTTTAATAGTTTAATTATTATTTAGATTTTATTTTTTATTTTTATTAAAAGTAGGTTATCAACACAAAATATTAGGTTGATTACCATGACAAGGAAAAATACTAAAACTTATTAAAAAAATATAAAAAATATGATGCACTAGATAAAAGAATCTATTTCAAGATGGTATAATTTTTTTCCATTTCAGATAAATATTTAATATGAAATTTGTCATCCAATGGAAACAACTATTTTTTGATTCATGCACATTTTAATATTTCTTTAAAAATATATATTTATCAAATTGGAAAAAAAAATATCTATCCACTAAAGTTTCAAGTTATAAATACACACAAAAAAATTGAAAGAAAAAAAAAATTACTATAAAAAGTTTGACATCTCATGGAAGTTCATTTTTTAGCATTTTAACAACTAAATTATAGTGTTAATTTATTAAAAACTAGTTTAAAATCATTTTAATTTTTTTTTTTAAAATACAAACATAAAATATACTAAAAATACATATTTTACTAGTTTATATCATTTCAAAAGTCAAAGCATATATGCCACTTTTTAGCGATTCAAGTTTAAAAGTTGGATCAGTGTTGGTCATTTCCTTTATAAAGTGTGACACAACTTTGTGCTTTTACCCTTAAGAAATAATATTAAATATTCATTTAACAACAATAAAATCCCCAAAATAGGTCTATTCTAGGGTGCCACTACCCTTGACTAGCCTATTTTGGCCCAATTTTAAATATGTTATTGTTAAAAAAATTATGTTTGAAAATTCAAACTCATCTCTCAACTTTTCATAATTATTTTTGTGGTAAAATAAATAAATGCATATAAATACAAGTCTTTTTCACCATTTGAACATCTAAGGACACCCAATGAAATTTTGAGAAATTAAGCATGCTAAAAAGCAATCAAGAGAAGAATAAGAAGTATTTTACAACACTTTTTATCAATCAAGATCTTCATTAACAATGCATCGAGTTTATATGTAAGTTTGTTCGTGTTTTATATCCATTTGTTTTGTGAGTACTAACACTTGTAGGACCTTCAATCAAGAATCCAATTCTCCTTATTTTCTCAATGATACCATGACTTCAATCCATCAAAGAAAGTAGATTTGAGTGATAGGTTGCAGTAATTATTATTTATCACTTGTTTTTATCCATTTGCCTCTGCTCAACCGAGGGTAAGCACTCTTTACATCATCATAGTTTTTGTGGAGGTGGAAACACAAAAATTGGATTTTGACTTAGGAAATCCCCTATATAGCATAACCCATTCTTCCCTTTGTTTTTTGCAAATGATAGATATGGGTGTTGCCACAATAGTGGTTTAAACTTTCTAGGAGATCCTGATTTTTGTTGAAATCACATATTTTTAGAAAATGTAATGATTTAATCCTTGAAAAGTTCCATTTAAAGGATTCCAATTGAAGAGGGTTTGATCAAACCACCTTAGACCAATCCCCCTTGGATAGAACCCCGCTAGTTTTAAACCATACCTATAACAGAATCTCCTTTACACCTATCAAAATGCTAATAAAAATTCACTTTTGATTTACCTTTTGGGGGATCAAATGAATTCATTTAAAATTTATTTGTTGTAACTATGTAGTCCTTATTATAAGATTTCAAAAAATTATAATTTTAATTAAATTTAATTCAAATGATTATTATATTTATTTTTTATTTCTTGAGAATGTAGGTTTTTCACCAAAAATCAAGCTCTCTATTCTACACATGTGGAAAAATAGAAGATTATCAATTTTTTTGTTTTGAAAAATATGAGTGCACTAGATATTGAATTCATTGATCCAACCAAAAAAAAAAGAATTTTGATACATACAAAAAAAGTTGTGTTATACAATTCGCCTATGTCTGAATTGTAATTGGTTTGACTTTGAAACTTGATTAAGGAAAGAATATTCAATAAAACACTATGAAACCAATTGGAAGCACTAGATATTGTAGTTATAAATCTAAATTCTAAAAAATTATAATTTTATCCTTCATGGAAAAAAATTCATGTGTTATATGGTGAGCGTCACTCCTTAAAAATGGTGTTTACTGAAAAAAACTAGTTTTCGAAGGAGATGGAAAATGAAGTGCAATCTGATCCCAAAATTTTTGAAAAAAATATATTTAGAATCTATAGACAAAATGTCACAAATCACTAGTTTGCATAATCTTCAAATTCCTCATAGTTTAGTTGCTATTGGTACCCGAAAGTGAAGATTTAGTTAGAAAAAATTAGTTCAGTGTCCAATTTGACCAAAAATTGTAAATTGATAATTGTGGGATCACCCATATGAAGTGGAATCAAGAGAAGATTGAAGACCTAATTGCAAGATCAAGCATTTAAGTCTCCTACTTCAATAAATTAGGGAAAGAAGAATTATTCATCAACAAATGAAGTTTTGAAGTTGAATTGAGGAGGGAAGAACCTACAAACTATATCGTACTGAGACCTGATCACATATTCCTTAGAGCTACATTCTCCTGTCTAGGGAACCCCCGCCCCTGACCAATCAGTTTTAGTCCTAATTTATATGTTAGGTTCCTCTATCTATGCACTCTACTATTGTTTTGTTAATATTTGTGTTTTAGTTCTTCATATTTTATGTATTCACATCAGTTTGTTGTAGATCCATAGTTAACCTAGGTATACATTCAAAAAATAAAATCAATTCAACTCATAATATGTCAAATCAATCTCATAACTCTGAAAGAGAACCAAAACCCTTATCCACCATTATGAGTCTTACATTGAGGTTAGTTTCCAAGTTAGCTTATGCATGATCAATTTTGGTTCTTCTCTAATGTAATGTTGAAAGAGGTGATTTAGAACTTAGAACATTTTTCGCACATCACAATCAGTAATAATATCTTTATCCAAAATGGCACTAATATGAATATGTTAAATTATTCATATTGAGATGTTAATATAAACTATCACATTAATACTAACATGATGATTAACCAAGGTGATTTTAATATTAATTTCCATTAATATTAATATTAATAATAACCAATAGATATTCTATTTCTAGCAATGCTTAACATTAAATCTCATATTTATAATATTTATTAATATAGTAACCTTGGTGTTTTGTAGTAAGGTAATAATAATATGACATATATAAACAACATGCCTAAGGATAATAGATAACTCAAGTTCCTGATTTACAATAGAAATGATATGTAACCACTATAATGGTATACATACACAATATAATATTTTTTACACAATATTTCTATAAAAGTGGGTGCACCATAATGGAACTTTGGTTCCTTTACTGGGGGGTCAACCATGTAATATTTTAGTTTTTATTCATAAAATGTGCATGTTAATATATTCTTGCAAACAAGGTAAACCTTTATCATATTTGTATATAATCGATCATGTACATATATGTGTGTGTGTGTGTAGAGAGAGAGAGAGAGAGAGTATCTCTTTAACTATAATTATTTAAATGTCAAAATAAGAATGTGTGTATTGTCTATACGTGACTTACACATTTATAAGCTATTTAAGCCTCCTATTTGTAAAGTGAAGGATTTATTCAAATTATTTAATATAAATTTACAATGCCTCCATGAGAATAAAACAAAAATAGAAATGATCAGAATATCTTCAATAATTAGTTCACTTATATGAAATTTAATAGACACACATGTAGAACATATATTTAATAAAATAGCCAACTGACTAGACTATTTTTACCTATTGTATCTATTATATTGCAAATGGGGTTGCAATCTAAGTGGGCTTAACCTTGGGGAAAAACTCCATGCTTAAGCGTGCTTGAGTTGGAGTAGTATTAGGATGGGTGATCTCCTAAAAAGACCCAATGCTTCACCTCTATGAGCATCACCTAGATGCAATGAGTGCTAAGTGGACCATTCATTATCATGAGAGATGGATTCTTGTGAACCATTACTCATAAAACATGGATCAATGAGTGTGACTCAAAAAATTACACTGCTAAATCCTAATAGAAATATCATACTTACAACTGTACTAATATTATTATGAATTTCGTTTAAGGTTAAAGAACTATATAATAATTGAAACTAGCTCACATTATTAATAACCTATTTAAAGGGGAATATCCATTAACATTGCTTACCCCGACCCGATTTACCCGAGAAATAAAGGTCAGAGAGAAACATTATTTCTGACGTGGCAGCGTGACTTCGTAAGCGCATCGAATTTCCTAGTCAATTGTTTATAAAAATAATAAATTTATCCCACTTAATTTGTTTTACATATGCTTACGATTCCTGCAAGTGGGAATAATATATTTGTCCAATAACTATTATATTTTAATGTGTTGAGAGCCAATATTAGTCTGTTTAAATCTGTCAAAATGGAAACGGGAGGAGATAAGACAGAGTGTAGCTATTTTTATTATTACAACATAGACGCCTATGCATTATTCTCTTGTTTAATCCATATAAAATCAGACAAGAATAGTACATTTGTTTGATCGCCACTATATATATTCTACCCTGTAACAATGTTTCTTATCACACATTCACATATTTTTTTATTTTTTTTTCTAAGAGTTTTTTTTTTTTTTTTTTGTAGCAAATCAAACATTTCACATGTATAGCATATTGATGGTTACTAAGCGGAGAGAGGGAAAATAAAAGAAAAGAATCAATGGTATTGATTACTAAAATATTCATTATTTTTAATAAATCTACTCAACCATCACTATGCAGTTTTATTAAAGTAAATCAAGTAGACAAAATATCCCTTCATCTTGTATTCTATCTCTTTTATTCTCATTTTAAGAAAAATAAAATAGTGATTTCTTACAAGATATTTATAGATAGGTCAATTATATATATATAATTTTCTTAACAAGGCATTTGGTTCTATAGTTTCATACAAGGCTGCAATTAAAAGTATTTTCTTCATGATTAAGTGAGTCTGTTTATGTTGCTCAATAAACTTATAAGCAACACAAAATTTTCCAAGGTCATGGTGGTGCTTAGCACCCAACCATAGACTAAAATATTAACCACCTTCGAGCTAGGAGGTATCCACTAGAAGCGGGTACACACAAGCATCCACATCAAGACATAGAAAAGGAAAAATGTACACACCCACATATGATTTTTTGTCAAGAATCATATAATCAATTGTGTAAGCATGCATGTGTGTGTGTGTGTGTGTGTGACCAAACCATTGAGACTCCTAACTCTTTAACTATAATTATTTAAATGTCAAAAGATGATTCATGTGTGTATTTTCTATACATGACTTACACGTTTATAATCTATTTAAGCCTGGGAGATGAGTGGACAACTCTGCATATGGGGAGACTCACAAGATATTACACATTCAACCCATTTCTCCATTTTCACAATACAACCTCTTTAATTTCCTCCCACAATAAACATAATACCAACAATAACATAGGTACTCATACCTTCACTCCTCTCCTCCTCTAACGAGGAATAGACTCCCTAGAGAGATTCCTACCTCTCTCAACCCACAAAAACAAGGGATGATCTTCCCATAATGGTGAAGCTATCCCACACACCCAACCCATTTAGAACACTCAACAAGCAAGAACACAACACATAAAGATTTAAAATGCAACAAATGGTATTTTTTTTCCTACACACACATGAAAAAAATTAAAACAACAACAAGAAGCCTACCTCCTCAAGTAAAATTTCAATGGTGATGTTGAGTTGAAGATGAGCTCCAAGATCCAACTTCTTCTCTCAAAATCTCCCTTTCCAAACTCTAAGCAAGAAGAAATAAAATCCCTTTCCCTATCTTCCCAAACAAGTAATTAAACTCTCAAATGAGAACCCTCTCTTTGTTTTCAAAAGAGATCAAAATAAAGAATCAAGATTTGAAATATTTGAATGAGGGACTGACATTTGTCAATCTATCATTCGTCTTTTAAGCACATCTCCTCATGAGTGCTCACACATGTGTGAGACTTTTGGGGAGATAGTGTGGTAAGGAGTATACTCTACTTGGACCAAGAAGCTTTCAAATTTCATCACAAGGAGGGAGGTGCACTAGGAAACTCCACATCCAATGTCTCCTCTCACAAATGAAAATTTGGAGGAAAAATCATTCCACCTCTTCCCAAAATCTTCAAAAATTATCAACTCTCTTAATGGGTAATTAAAAGGGGTCATATATTGGATATTCTCTAAGATATGGGTTTAATTAAGCACCCAACCCATAGGCAATCATCCTAGAGGTTTAAAATTTGGGTAAATACACAAATTAAATTCTTTTTCACCACATAAAAACTCAGTCAAAGTTGAATCTGAAATTGAAAAGATTAAAAAGTGAACACAACCCTAAAACTCCACCTAGTGACCTTATTAACCATAGTAACCTTAACCAACAATCACCCACAATTAAATAAAAAATGAAATACAATACAAATGAGATTACAATTCCTCCCAATGGACTATAGTTGGGTTTAACATGGCTAAGCACATAGGGTTCCCCCAGATACCTCTGATTCCATTGGCCATGAAAATCCTACTCGCACACTCTATTTACATGTTAATTTTTTCAATTGAAAAGTATAGTCGAAGAAAATGAATTGGAAACAACACACATTGACATGTTAACTCATAATTCAATTTCAAAAACCAACTAAATGAAAATATCACAATAAAGTAATTTATCCATTTTTTAAATAAAACATAATTCTCAAGATGTATAACGAATGCATTTTATCCATACAATTTCACTTAATTCTTATAAGATAATTGCAAACAACATTACTTAATCCATTAGGTCATCAATTATTCCAAGTTCTCATTCATTGTGAACTGATGGAAATATGGTTTCGGAAACCAAGATCCCTCAACTAGGTGACTCAATTGAGGGAAGGATGGATAGGAGATTCATTTCCTTAGGTGTGATTAAAGGGCGGGTTCACCATTAAATAAAGTTTTTAAGGAGAAACACAAATATGAATGCACTAAACCCTAGAAACTTAGAATATAAAATCAGATCAGTAAACAAAGAGATATAGGAAAGTACCTAGAGGATCGGAGATGACTAAGCAAGATCTAAAAATCCTAAAACCCATTGCTTCTAATGTGTACTCATATTCCAAACTAGGAGATTTAGTCCCAGTTTAGGTTTTCTAGGTAGGAGTTGTAATCTCTAAGTGACCAATCAGAATCCTCTGAAATATGGTAACATAGCTATACAAGGACTGATACAACCAAGGTGGCAATTTAGTCCCATTCTTCCTTTCCAAAAATGAAGGATTTTAAATTGTTCTCCTATCTCTGTACTTCCTTCCTATGTCTCTCAAACTTTGCTTACAGATCCGAACCTGCTAAGAATTTGCAAAACAAAATGTTGTGTTGATTTTCCTATGGGGGGTTTGCCTCAGCCAAACCCCTAGTTTGGTAATTAAACCTTGATAGAAAGAATAGATCTTGAAAGGAAATGTGTATGAAAGTCCTAATCTTAAGTTTATCTAAGATTAAGAGATCTAGAGTGCAATAAACCCTACTCTAATGTGCTAGAATAGGATGCATGAATGAATCATAGCTTGATGATGAATCACTTTGTGAGATCTATAATCACCCTAATAAGCCATAAGAATGCATGTACCTTCCTTTAGGTAGAAAGTAGAATGATAATGGAAGATGGAATTACTTAGGAAACAAGTCATTAGGCTTGGTTCAATGGCTAGTTATGTATCCCCAACTTATAATTCATCATGATCCTCCATATGCATCAATCACCAATCCTTGACAATGCTTGATCTTGAAATGAAAGTGAGCTTGAAGACCTGCAAAAAAACTATTATGCTAATCCAAGACTTAAAATTTACTTGCTCCTTGCTCTTGAATGCTTGAAAATCTCTCTTGAAAGCTCTAAATCTAGGTGAGACTCTCTTGCTTGAAAAATATAGGTGAAATAATGATTCAAAACCTTAGTTTTATAGGCATCCTATATAATTTATCATTTATTAGATCCCAAATACTGACATTTTCCAAAAAATTGAATTAAGAACCTTAATTTCCCACTCAAACCCTAAAAAGGGGCCAAACAGGATTCATAGGTTGAAGGTGGCGTATGGGTCCCACCTAGGGGGACTCATACACCCAAAGTGGCATATGGGTCCCACCCTAGTTTTTCAGACTAAGAAAATGTTGAGGTGCTAGAAAATTAAATGTATTTGTTGAATTTTTTGGGATTTCAATCAAAATAAGCCTTGTGATTCGTAATAAAGGGTCTTAGGGGCCTAATAATGGTGATTTAAAGGGTATGAATGCAAAGGTACCTACTAAAATAGGTCCAAACTAAGTGTGAAATTGTACTATCTCCAAGAAGGGAGTACAATTTTCTACACTACATTTAGCCCCCAATTTATCACCCATATGAATCTATGTGCATATGCAAGGTAAAAGAATTCAAACAAGATACTCATGTGGATTCATTTGCAAACATGGCAGAATACTTTGTAAAAAGGATACTCGTATGGATTCATTTGTAAACATGGTAGAACAGAGCCCCCATTATAGTTATCTACAAAACCACAATGTTAGGAACCAAATCTTGAAAAACCACTTCATTAGTCGTTCAAAAATACACTTATCTAACTTCTTCAAGAAATAAAATTTGAGGGTAGAGGTATGCCCCCCTTTATTCAACTTTCTTTATGGAGATGGAATCAAGGTAGCAATCTAATGAAATCAAATTGCATAAGTCATATCATAGGGTATTTCCAAGTACCATACCACATAGTAATAAACATTTGATGAGAACAAGAATGAAATTATGAATCCAATGCAACAAAAGGCACTGAAAATAGAGTTCTCTAGGCCCCAATATGTTAATTTGAATGAAAAACACTTTTTTTATCTTAACATATAAATGACCTAGTTTAAAATTAGATAACAGTAAAAAGTTAAGTAATTTTTTTTATCATTTTTTATTTTACCTTTTCATAGTTTGATTTTGGTGGAGAGTGATTGACGATGTTGAGCGTATGACCTTACATGCCTCTGAGACTCGAGAGCCTACATGGCAAGGTGGCGTGGGGTGATATGCAACCTATAGTTAGTGGATTCTTCTTGACCTTAGCTTTGTTTTTATGCATTTATTTTATGTTTTATGTATTTCTAGATAGATTTAGGATCCTAGAAAAAGAAGTCACAAAGTGTCCCACTTTTTTGTGAAGTGTCAGAAAAAAGGAATAAAGTGTCTAGGACCCTTAGAAAAGTACCCTAGAGAAACTTTAGCACACTTTTTGACTATTGATGTATAGATTTAAGGTTTTAGAATGCTTGTAGGTGATTTTTTCTTTTTTATTAGGTTCCTCCTCGATCGCGACGACATCTCAATGGTAGGTTGTTTTCTCACCTATGAGACCTAGTTATAGTGTTGTCATAAGAGGACACAAATACATTATGGTAGACAGGTATATGCTAGGCATATCTCATGCCTCCCATGAGATACCATGATGCCATGCTAATGGAACTAGCAGAGAGGTGGGATGGAGATACCTACACATTTCATCTACCCACCAGTGAGATGACTATCACTTTGGAGGATGTGCATCACATTCTTTGGGTTCCTATTTGAGGTAAGACCATTCACTTTGTAGAGGACCATTCTTACCAAGAGATGAGAGTAGATATCCAGTATTGTACTGGATATCTAATTCAGGAGGAGATCGTGGGGCCATGTGTTGAGTTGAGGTGGTTACTCTATGCACGATAACCACTCCTGAGGTAGATAATGATACTTAATGTAGCATTAGTACTAGTCCTTGATGGTCAAGGATCAAACCTAGATGGAGGACTAGTGCACATGATACAAGAGATGGATCTACACAAGACCATCTACATTTGGGGTCACAATATATTGGCACATCTCTATTATGATTTGGGACAATTCGCTTACTAGGAGGTGGATAGTATGGTTCATTGTACACTATTACATTTTTGGTGCTTGGAGTGTATCATATGTACCAGATCAACGTGATTTCCTTCTATAGGTGCCCTGATGCCCACATTCTTTCAGCTATATGCTAAGATGAGCTTAGAAGTATAGAGATTTTCTATACTAGAGAGTCAGGTTCGATTGTCTTGATTAAGAGGAGATCTTATAAAGGCCTTACTAGCTGATACCTTAGCGGCCAAATGAGAACTACCAATTGATGAGGATGGAAAGAAACAAATTTTTACTAGGGAGACATGACTACGTAGTGAGATGTTTCTACTATGATTGTGTCATGAGACAGTTTGGGTAGGTACAAGTGTCACCAACAACACATCCATTTTACAGATGATTGGTGTGGAATGCCTATATGGCATGAGATACAAGATGACTCATAGTTCATGATGTTTTATCTAGTGATTCAGATGATGAGGATCTTGATATGCCCCCAGTCTCCAACGCTAGTGATGTGGGTGCTACATATGCATATGAGGAGTGGTGGGCTATAACAAGACCAACTCCAATTTTCCTATGGATTAGTCTATAGGCTATGCAGGACCTCTTGTAGATCACATGGATGATGAGGAGGAGACAAGTGAGGAGATCAAGGTTGTAGACTTGTTTGTGGATGAGGTAGAGGAGGATTATGATGAGGAGGAAAAATTAGACTATGAGGTGGAGGAGGAGGATGAGGACAAGGAGGATGAGAGCTTGTTGATGAGTGAGGGCAGTGATACAATAGATGAGGGTCCAATTTCCCATGAGTGAAAAGATTCAGTTCCCATGCATGGGTTACTAGATCATAGTCAGTAGCTGCAACATGTGCCAATAGTCATGAGCATGGAGAGGGTAGTGGATCTTCTATTCCTCCTACACATGATGGGGTTATTTTTACATAATAGGTTAGAAATCTAGACCTGATGACACATTGTTTATGATTATGCTTATTCTTTTATGATTATGCTCATGCTCATGTTTTTCCTTTATGTATATATATCTTGTTGTACATTGATTATCTTTATGATTTCCATATTGTAGGATCCATGAGAGAGCTACAGGATCTCTATCGATGGGTTGACACAGAGATTGTTCCTCTTTCACTCACAAACAAAGTTGTTTCCACAAATTACATGCCCCCACAAATCATGGAACAACATCTAGATCTGTTCGAGCCTTTTGTGAGGTTGAGAGGAGCATATGGGAGCCCTACCAAGTGCATTGATTGATCCATGGGTGATCTATCATCATTGGATGCTACCTATGATGAGCTTTGATCATCTCGAGATCAAGTGGAGATCAAGAGACTATGTGGAGGGGTTGTTAGACTACACATGGAGAGAGACCACATAGAGTGGGAGTGCATGGAGGCTATCATATGGGAGGCTAGGGCCATTGGATTAGCATAGGGCCTGCAAGATGCACTAGATTCGGTGGGTTGATCATGATCTCAGACTACCATCTCTCGATAAAATGTCTCTCGATGGAGGTGATCAGTAAGTGTTCAGGGATCTAGTAGTCATAGGCTATAGTAGCATTATATATTTGAGGATATGTACTTAAAAATTTCTGATATATATATGATCATTTATGTTTCATCGCTTATGTTTACGTGTTTCAGCTAGATGGCAATGTGATTTATGAAATAATATTTGTAAGACTATTTAATAAATTTCTTCCATGATGTGACATGTTATGTGATCTAATTAAAACTATCTTAGTTTTCTTTTAGATGGAACATTATGATTGAGTATGTTATGCTAAATTAAATGTACCAATGATCTAATTGTAGAACATTAAATGCATATAAGGATCTAATCTAACACAAAGAATAACTTGAATAGTATGAAGCCTAAAGTAACAATTCAAAGCTAGTTTAAATAATTACCTTAATATTCAAGACACAAAAATGATTGTTTGTCATGAACGAAGTGATGAAAGAGAAAATAACATACTATCTACTAACTCTAATGTCACTGCATTATCATTCATATTACTCAAGAAGGTTAGACATAGTACCAAAACAAACTTGTGGAATATAGGCCCCTTAAGAAGTGTTTCATCCATTTTTGTTAACGTGTATGCTCCAAACCTATAGCTTTCATCAATTGTATAAAGTCCTAATCAATTAGGGTTGAATTTTCATTTGTTAGTCGAGTGGCACTGACATTACATTGATTCTCAAATAACAACAAATCACCTTTATTAGATGTACAAGGGATGAAATGATCATTTAACTACATTGCATTCATCTAGAGTAAGCTTGGAGATTATCAAGAGCATTGATGTGTTGTTCATGAAGCATTTCAAGCTGATGCAATGATTATTCTTTATAAGTATTATCATCAATAAGTCCTTGAAGAGAAATTCTTAATGAAGGAATCTTTAACTCCAAAGGCATTATTGCTTCAGTACCACAAATGAGGTTATAAGGAGTATTTTTGGTTGTTGTTCTAATACTAGTACAATAAGCCCATAATGCATATTTCAACTACGTGTGCCAATCCTTATTATTTTTTCTTACTATCTTCCTCAATATGTTCTCAAGAGTCTTATTAGTTGATTCAGCTTGCCCATTAGATTCTGGGTAGTAGGGCGTTGAAAAATGATGTTGGATGTTAAACGTTTCCAAGAACTTCTTCACATAATTATTCTTAAATGGCATCCCATTATCTGAAACCAAAGTAGAAGGAAGTCCCAAGTGATCTATAATGTGTTCCAATATGAAATGACATATTACATCAATAGTTGTTGAATGAAGGGGAATATACTCTATCCATTTCATGAAATAATTTGTTGTAGTAACTATAAATGTATGTCTAGTACTTCATAGGGTGGTGATATTTTCCAGATAAGATCTAGACCCCATACCAAGAATGGCCAGATAGGAACCTAGGCATGAAGCTCAAAAGTACGAGTGTGAATCAAATTTCTATGTTCTTGAAATTTGTAACATTTCTTAACATATTCAACAAATATTGTTCCATATCTTTCCAATAGTACCCTATGTGGATTAACTTTTGAACTAATGATCTTCATCCAAAATGGCATCCACAAGCACTTGCATGAGCTTCTACAAGTGCTATAGGTATTTCATATTTTTTACGACATCAAAGTAAAATACCATCGAAGGAACTTCTATACAACATGTCTCCAAGGATTATACATCTAGAAGCAAGTTTTCAAAGGTAGGCTTGAGTATTCTTAGTTGTTGGCTCAAGAAAGGTACCGTCTTTCAAATAATTAAATATTGGTGTGTGCCATTTACTAGAGCTTTCTGTGATGGTTGATAACACTTGTTTGACCTTATATTCTATTGATGGTTGAATAATTGTATGGACGATGAATGTGAAATATTTTGAAGGATCTTAAGGAGATATAAGGGAAGCCGCACTTGCCAATGCATCTACATGATGATTATCTTTTCTTGGGATGTTATCAATGCTATATGAGTCAAAGATGTCTAAGAGAGTCATTTTGAGATCCTTATATTTTGATAATTTTTCATGCTTTTCTTGATAGGATCCATTTATTTGTTTAATGACTTATTGTGAATCACTAAATATCTTAATGTTTCGAGCTCCTAGAGCTAAAGTGGCATGTAAACCAGCAATTAAAGCTTCATACTCTATTGTGTTGTTTGTGCATAAGAAGTTTAAGTGGTAAGACAAGGGAATATACTTTCCTACAAGAAGGATTAGTGTAATCCCTACACCGAAGCTAGTTCTACACTTAAAGCCATCAAAATATAAAAAATTCACACACAATTAAATCCATAAATCACTTAGAAACAAGCATTATGGATTGTGGAAACTTGATCTATGACTAACTCCCATGTATTAGTTTCAAATGTCAACACATTATCATCAAGGAATGAGTCAATATTAGGTAACACTAGGGGAGAGGGACCATTAGCTAATTAGTCAGTCAAGGATTTTCCTTTGATTTCCTTTTGTGAGACAAATTTAAGATCAAACTCAATTAATAACATAACTCACTTAGCTAAGCATCCTGATAAATTTGTTTTAGCAAAAAGGTGTTTCAAAGGATTGAATTTCATCATCACATGGATTTCAACATTCAATAAGCAATGTTTCAATTTACTATTAGTGAACATGAGAGGCAATTTTTGTTTCTATCATCATATATTATGTCTCATAATTAATCAAAGTTTAGCTAATGTAATAAATAGGATGTTTTGTACCACTTTCATCTTTTTGAGCCAACGATTCTTCGAGAGCATGGGTTGATGCTGCTATATAAAGGATATATGGTTTATCTTGCATAGTAGGTTGTAAAATAGGTGGAGTAGCAAGATAATATTTCAAACTCTCAAAAGCCTATTTACAATCCTCATTCCAATTAAACTGAACCTCTTTCTTTAGGAGTTGCATAAAGGGTAATGTTTGGTCTAGTAAGGATGCTACAAAATGACGGATATCCTGAATTCTTCCTTGTAAAGTGTGCAATTGAGAAATGTTTCTACAATGTAGCATGTTAACTATAGCATCAATTTTCTTTGTGTCCACCTCATTTCCTTTGTGAGATATGATAAAACCTAAAAAAATTCCACCATCTACACTAGAGACACTTTTTCGAGTTCAATATCATGTTATATTTTTGCATTATTTCAAATATTTTTCAAAGGATATTCACATTATCTTTTCTAGTTAAATATTTTTCTAGAATATCATTGATGTAATCTTCCAAAATCTTATGTATGTAATCATAAAATATCAATGTCATAGCTCTTTGATATGATGTGCATGTGTTCTTCAATCCAAAAGCATGATTACCCAACATAATGTTCCCCAAGCTGTAGTAAATGTTGTTTTATATTGACCTTATGGGCTAATAAAAATTTGATTATATCTAGAAAATCCATCCATGAATGACAATAAAGCATATCTTGCAGTCGAGTCCACTATCATGTCAATATTAGGAATAGGAAAATCATCTTTTAAAGATGATTTATTCAAATCACGAAAGTCCTAATACGATTATCAGGTTTTGTGACTGCAACAATGTTAAAGATCCAAGGAGAATAATCAAAAGGTTGTATAAAACCAACTTCAAGGAGTTTCTCAATCTCGGCCTTAACTAATAAGGCTTGATCTTAGGATTCATCTTTCGTATCTTTTGTGTAACTGGTTTAGCATCCTCTGCAAGGACTATGTTGTGTGTCACTATATTAGCATCAATTCCCAGCATCGTCTTCATTAAGGCACTTTCCTATTTTAATCACTTTCTCCTCGTTAGTGATATCCATTGGTATGTTGATTGTATCTCCCAAAGGAAGTGCAGTTTGTTTTAGAATTTCAAGATTATATTCTTGATTTTCCTTATCAGTCTCATTACATTCCTTCTCTTCATCTGCTTTCCTTGCACTAATCATAGCACATGTAACCCATTTATTTTTAAGAGGATTAAATGGATTTTCATAAAATCCTAACATTTCTTTCAAGGTTTCATCATCTTTAAAGTATTCCAATGATTCTTCACAAGTTGTATCAGTCAATTCAGGATGCTTTAGAGTGAGCGTTGTTTTATTAGGGTTACACATGACGGTATTGATGTTTAGTGAGGGTCTTTCGGTTGCTTGTGTTATCTTAGAGGGATAATATCCCAAACCACTTTTAGTTTCTTGTGTGTTAGGCTCTATAGGAACATTTATTCCTTGTTCTTTCCTTCTACAAACTTTTCCACTATACCCAAATTGTTTCATAAGTTCATAACCTTTTCCATAAAGTTTCTCCATTTCTTTTGGTTTTCATGGTTGTTGATAGTCTATCTCATCAAAAAAATTTGTATAGCTTGTGTCTTCTTCTAGAGTAGATGAAGTAGATGCTTGTTAGTTTTATTCTGAATTTTATGTTGACATTACAATTGGTTGCTTTTATTTTTTAGTTTCTTTTGTTGTGATTTTGTATTCTCCCATGAATGAAGGTGTGAAGTCTAAGGAACCCCAATCATCTTCCAATAACTTTGACACTTTTTCCATCTCTTGTTTTTCTTCTTTCATAGGTTCTATCTTTGAGGTTGGGATTAATGTATTTAGAGGACTTGTCATTCCATTTTCAATTTGTAAGCAACTTTCAAGCTTGAGATCTATTTCAATTTGGTAGACTTTCTTATTATAGACATACTTCATGATACAATGAAGTGTCGAAGGCATTGTGTGCATCTCATGAATCCAAAGTCATCCTAAAAGAAGATTGTATGAAATATCATGATGGATAACATGGATAGGAGTTTGTAACATGTCCTTTCCAACTATAATAGGCAATGTGATGACACCAAGTGGCTGCTTTCCTATATTGTCAAATCCTCAAATTGATAAGGAATCAGGTTCAATTCTTCATTTATCCATGCCAAGTCTATCCAATAGTGTTACACTACACATATTAAGATTTGAGCCACTATCAACAAGGTTTTACTTTATTCCTATTCTATTGAATTTAGCTATTATCATGAAGGCATCATTTTTATTTCTCACTTCCAATGGAGGTAGCTCATTTTGATTGAATTTAGCTATTATCATGAAGGCATCATTTTTATTTCTCACTTCCAATGGAGGTAGCTCATTTTGATGAAAGGTAATGTCTACGTTAACCACATTCATTCCTTGAATTAGAGATGCTACATCACTTGCATTTGCACTCGAGGGAACCACAACTTGTTGTGAGAATGTTTGAAGCCTAGTATGATAACTAGGTGAAATTTTAATTAAATCCCATAGGGATATCTTTACGGAAGTATTCTTAAGTTGTTCAAAAAGATTATACTCCTACCTACTATGCGAAGGAAAATGAGGAGAACTAGGCAATATGGGTTGATATAAAGGGAGGGAGGTTGAAGTTGTTTATCTTGGTTGTGGATTATTTTTAGTGTTATATGTATGGGAAATGGTAGTATAACTTGATTTTTGTGAAACATTATTCTTAGGTGGTTCGAGTATGAGAACAGGTTTGTTTTGAGTTTGAGTTTGGTTTGAAGGTCTAGATTAAGGGTGAGTTGAGGTTGAAGAACATTAACTTATCTTTATTTTAGTTCGTTATTACAAGCATTAGTGGATGGAACTTTCAAGATGAAATCCTCAAGAGATTCATCTAACATGTCAAAGTCATCACTAGTAAAGGGCTTGAAGGATAAGTTAGCTTGGGAAAATAGATTTGACATACTCAAGTAACTATGCTTTCTACAAGGGGTTTCATCTATTTATGGTTGTTATGGTTTTGATGTTGTTTGGTTTTGTTTTCTAATGAATGCCAAAAGTAATCTAATCTTATCAAACTATGAACTAATCCTAGAAATGAAACAAAAGTGCAGTAACCTAATTCTATCCATAATTGAAACATGTACTTGAAATAAAACCAAATTAAGCAATTTATAGTGAAATGAATGAAACAAAACTCAACAGACTACAACGAAGATCTAATAGCAGCAAAAAAAAGAACAAAAGTGATGTTTTTAATGCTATAAATTATAGATTCATGTCTGATATGGGACTAAATCATTCAGATGGGTGAATGATTCTCAATTAATGTTTTTAGAAGGTTCAAATAGTGAAAAGAAGTCACCACAAAATTTTGAGAAATATGGAAAAACCACTTGTATAGGGACAAAATTTCCTAGATGGGTGAATAAGTCTCGGAATAGGGTTTTAAGCCAAATTAAAAAAAAATTGGGTTGACGTTAAGGTTTCTAGATTGCATGTTCAAATGACTAGTTGCAAATACAATTTTCCAATGAAACTGAATGATGAAAGATGCAAAAAGGAAACCTATATGCACTTTTCCACTAATGCAAGATCTAATATAAAGTTAACCTAGATCTAGGACTACAATTTTCTCAAAATAAAAAAAGAAAGTATCCATAGGTCGGGTTCACCAAAATGAACCAATGGAAATAGGGTTCCACCTTTTGGGAGATGGGAATTTGGGACCTATTTCACTCTTAGTTCATTAGGAAACCAAGATCCCTCAGCTAAGTGAATCAATTGAGGGAAGGATGGATAAGCGAGTGGTTTGCTTAGGTGTGATTAAAGGGAGGATTCGTCATTAAATGAAGTTTCTAAGTAGAAACACAAATATGAATGCACTAAACCCTAAAAAATTAGAATATGAAATCAGATTAGTAAATAGAAAGATACAAAAAAGTACCTAGAGGATTGGAGATGACTAAGAAAGATCTGAAAACCTTGAAAATCACTACTTTTGATGTGTATAGGGACTCATACACCAAACTGGGTGATTTAGTCCTAGTTTAGGGTTTTTGGGCAAGAGCTATAATCTCTCAGTGACTAGTCAAAATCCTTTGAAATCTAGTAACAGAGCTATACAAGGACTAATATTCCCAAGGTGGTGATTTAGTCCTGTTCTACCATTCTAAAAAAGGATAATATGAAATTGTTCTCCTATCTTTGTACTTCATTCCTATGTCTCTAAAACTGCATTTTTGGATATGGACCTACTAAGAATCTACAAAACAAAATGTTGTTTTGATTTGCTTATGGGGGGTTTGCCTTGTTCAAATCCATAACTTTTGGTAATTAAACATTAATAGAAAGAATAGATCTTGAAAGGAAATGCGTATGAAAGTACTAATCTTAAGTGCATCTAAGATTAAGTAATCTAGAGTGCAATAAACCCTACTCTAATGTGCTAGAATAGGATACATGAATGAATCATAAAGATGATGACTCACTTTGGGAGATCTCTAATCACCCTAATAATCCATAAGAATGCATGCACCTTCCTTTAGGTAGATGGTAGAATGATAATGGAAGATGGAATCACTTAGGAAACAAGTCATTTGGCTTGGTTCAATGGATAGTTGCATCTCCCCAATCTAGAATCCATCATGATCCTCCTGTGAAATGATGATTGTTAAGTTGGTTAGATTATGCTTGATCCATGATGAATTAAAGAATAATTGATCCACTAAACCTTGATCTATCAAACAAGATCATTCAAATTGAAAGTTAAACTAAGAAAATTTACAGAGACTGAAAGTTACAAACTACAAAAATAGTTAAATTCCTACTCTTACCCATTTGAAACTTATCTTGTTTTGGAATTGGTGTCATGTTGACATGGAACAATGACCCTTTCCCAATCTAGTGATTAGTGAGCTTGTTTCAATCGATTCTATGGAAGAGAATCCGTGAAACCATTGTGATAAAGTGATTGAAACCTAATTTATGCTAAATTAAACATGATGCCAACTAAATTAACATGATTCTATACTAAAATTGATCTAATTATGCAATTTCTAAGCTAAAAGATGGAAATCCTAATTTATAAACAAACTAAGATGGATGCATAGAATCCATTAATGGATGTCTTAATCTTTTATGCAAATAAAATAAGCTAAATTAAGCTAAAAGTGAGTAAATTGAGAGTGTGAGTGTGAGTGAATTCAACAACATGACTTTGCAATTGAAAGATGGATCCATTTCTCTCCAAATAGTGTCCTATTTATAGGAAAGCAAATGAGAAATGGAGGGTTGAGATAAAAAAGATCAACCAAGGATCAAAGATGGAAGGAAGAAGAGGCATGGATAATGGATTCTCATCAATGAATGAGAATGCAAGATGAAAATTAATCAAGGGCTCATATTTGTTCCAAAAAAACACACTTTTGACCTACTCACACAAGTTAAAGGTGACTTGTTCAAAAGGTAAATGGTTTACCTTGCTCAAGAAGCCAAGTGAGTTGATTGGAGGAGAGATAATATTCTTTGGAATATTCTCATGGGTGAGGATAAAGGTGTTTTGTAAATTAAAAGAAAGTTTTAATTGTGCAAAAAAGGAGATAAGGGATATTCCATGGGAATAAATTCCCATTTTAGAGGAAAAAATAGTTTAATTGTTAATTAAACAAGGTTTAATTGCACAATTAGGGGATTAGAAGAATTAAAGTGATATTCATTAAATTAAATGATTTAATGAATTGGGAAGCGATGAAATGATATTTAATTAAATAACTTAGGGTTAGTTAATTAAATAAGATGACTTAGGAAATTAAATTAAATACTTTGATTTAATTAAATGAGATGAAGTGTTAGTGTTAAAGGGGGTGAATTAACCCGAATTGATGAATTAGGTTAATGGAAGAAACTAATGCCATTAATTAAATTAACAAGGTGAATTTAATTAATTAAGCAAAAAGAGGATGGGTTTAAAGAGGAAATGATGTTAGTAAACCTGATTCAAGTGTATGATATCATTTAGGACATTTTTCGGTGTCTGCATTTTTCCCCTCCTTGAAGTGAGATACATGTTGCTTCGGTTCAAATAATAACACTTTTTGAACCAAAAATGCTGCTTAAATCAATATATATATATATATATATATATATATATATATATATATATATATATATTGGATGCCCCAGTGGAAGGATAAGAATGATTCCTTGCCCCCTCGAGAAACTGAGTGAAAAGTTTTAATTTTGGGTTGATTTCTTGATAAAGGTTAAAAGCTGCCCCAAGTGTCCTGAAAGGATCTAGGATGCAAGAATTATGTCATGCAAGAATTAGGTTGTGATTGGAAAAATTAGTGAAAATGATGATAAACCCTAATTAGAAGGTGAAATTAGAGAAAAAAACCCTAATTTTCTAGCATAAATAAGTCAAGAAGGGTCACTTTCAATTCATTTATGCATTCAAACCTTAATGAATTCTTGTGATTTGAGCTGACCCTATGATGAAATGGTGCAACGAGAGGTCCCCAGGCACATTTTCGATCGAGTTCAAGAGTATCAATGGATTCCAGGCTCAGGACCACCAATATGTAACTCAAAAGTTGATTTGAAATTTGACTTTTTGATGTATTTATTGTGCTTTGAAATTTAAAATTTGGTGGCATCGCTATATAGCAACGCCCATTTTGTAGTTGACAATGCTAAAATGAATTATAGTGACGCATATGTATATGGTGACACTATTTGTGATTTAAAATTAGGGTTTCTAATTTTAAATTGCAATGCATGCTTACATAGTGATGCATTTGCTGATTTAGAAATTAGGGTTAGGGTTTTCCAAAGATTAAATTGTGACTCCAGTGTATTTGGTGACACACTTTGCGATTTTCAATTTGAAAGGCCTTCAAGAATTACAATTTGAAATTTAAATATAGCGATGCTATTGTGATTTTTGAATTTAATTTTTTGAATTGAGTCAAATTTCCTTGATTTTTGATGTTGTGTGCTTCATGAGTGTAAGAGGTCTTTACACCATTGATGCCATGCAACCATAGGCCCATAGTTTTGGAGAGACTAGGCAATTTGACAGAGTTACACTAGGAGCACCTGGGAAAGATCAAGCTTTGGTATGTTGCATATGCACCTATCATTCAGACTCATTTAGCCATGATGACTGCTCTATGCGGGAGATAGCATAGTGAGACTTCATCCTTTCATCTTCCCACTAGCGAGGTGATCATGACTTTGGAGGATGTGTAGCACATTTTTTGTTTATCGATACATGGTGAGCAAGTGATATTTGATGTCAACTCTAGGTTCGATGCCTATCACCAAGCTATGGATCTGGAGAACATTGCTCTAGTTACATCATAGATCAACCTTGAGATGTATAGAGGTCATGTTCTAACTTTCATATTGATCATTCTAGCCATCCTTTCAAGTTTGGTGGCCCCTGACAGATGCAACAAAGGGTTCAACCTAGGATGGGGCTTGGCATGGCACTAGATGCTCTATAAGAGGACTCTTTTTTCTTGGGTGTCAGTGATGTTGGCCTCACTTTATCATGACATACATGAATTCGTTTATTGTGATGGGATATCCATTGGTGCAGGGGTGACTCTGCTTCACATTTGGGCATGGGAGCATATTTCCATTCTCTGATAGATAGTGTAGATGGAAAACGTGGAGACAAACGATCCTATCATTTGGAGGTATAGAGGTGCGATCACCCTACGACATACTAGATAGATTGGGCTCCCATATTGGTGGTGGGTTTTGGATGACATGATAGTTTTTAGGTGGTGCCCATGGCTATAGATGCCACCATGGTACAATGATGCTCAACAACTATTTTTTTGAGATAGACCTGATACATGTAGGGTCAGAGCATACCATCATTGAGCAACACCTACGCGACAAAGTGGCTCAGTAGTTTGGAGAGGTTCAAGATAGACCAAATGATTCCTACAGGGCTTTTTTTGTGAGGTTTTCTTGATAGGCTCCCTCATGGGGACCTACTATTCCAACTCTAGAGGCAGTTGAGAGCTTTAGATAGTTAGTAGCTCAATCATGGGCTTATGACTAGGGTCAAGAGATAGCGGCTAATATACCTACTTATGATGCTTGGTTCAGTCCTCTATGACGCTTAAAAAATCTAGTGGGTGCTCCTCCACGTGGGAGACCCAAAGGTAGGGTGTAGAGGAAAAGGATGGGGATAGGGTGGCTAGGGTGGCCAGGATAGGTAGGTTCCAAGGGCTCCACCAGTTGGGTAGCAGCCTCCTCAGGCTTAGCTATAGGTTCAACCACAAGTTCAGCCACAAGTTGTACAACAACCAAGTGTATAGTAGCAGATAACACCGCCACCACCTCTAGATGCTAAAGATTCTCATATATAGTAGTTGCACTAGCATGTGCATATTTTGTTGGGTGAATGAGATTAGGCCCACCAGCAGATTTTGGCTATTGATACTAAGCGATACCGGGTGATACAATAGGTTGTCACTATTATGATAGAGAGGGACCATGCTCAGTAGTAGTTACAAGTTATGATTGTAGAGAGAGTATAGGAGATTTTTCAGTGACATTAGATAGAGGCCATGACAGCAGCCTTCTAGGGCAGGATAGTTTCAACAAGATTATACAAGGAGGTTGTGACAGAGGATGCATACTATAGGATGCATTACCACCAGGATGTACTGTAGGAACTCAGATAGCCTACTTTTTCACAGTGTAGTGATGCATGGTCAAGAGCCGAGGAGAAACCAAAGAGGTAGGCCAGAGAGGGTAGCAGCCATCAGGGCTAGCTCTCATGTATAGACACTTTTTGACTTTTGTATACAATCATGGGCTCCTTTTTTATAGCCTCATGGATATTGTATTTATGATTGACATACATACACTTATCCAAATTTTGTACCACGACATTCATTTTTAGATATATATATGATACAAAGACGAATGATTTATGTTGTGATGTGTTCACTTTATTTCATGCTTATTATGTATGGATGTATATGATATGAGGTGCTTATATTTGATCATGTATGGATGCACTTTATTTATACCTATGTGATATGTGATGATATGTGATGGATTGATGCAATTTTATGTTCTTTTTCTGTATCTTTTAATGATATGTGATACAAATTATGTGGATGTATTTCTTTTTGTATATTTTCTATGCAATTTTATGATGATGATGTGTGCATATGGATGTATGGATGGATAAGGAAAATTTTTATGCTTTATGATATGATATGAGATGTATGCTTATGATATATGTTGTAATGATTTAAGACACTTAAAATAAAAAACCTATATTATTCATCACAACTCAAATGATAATGCAAAATGTATATGCAATGATTATGCTAATGGATGTTTTATGATTATGCTATGATAATAAGATGCATGTATGTTGATGATTTGTGGATGTAGGATGGATGCATTGGTGATTTTTTTGTTGAGTGTCATGATACCAGGTTAGCGTGGAGAGAAGATAGAAGAATAAAGAATGACTGTTGATTTTGACAATTGCTTCAAAAATACAAGTCTATGATCCATCAAGAATTTATTAGAGATGGTGATGAGACAATGCAAAATGAGGATGAATGGAGGATGATGAGTTTCTCACACTTTGGGATTGGGATTTTCCATCATTCCTTATTGTTTGATATAACACATAGACATGATTCATCAAGGTATTAATATCTAGGATGGTTTTGCATCTAGTGTAATATTGGACTTTGACTCAAAAAATAGATAAGATAATTCATGTTCACATATTGACATATGGAAACCTCGTTGGAATGCAAGTTAGAAGCTTAGAATATAGTGGACCAAAGCATATGCAATAGTCAACAACGTACTCTAAACAACCTTCCTACACACAACCAAGCAAGTATGCACAAAGATTATTCTACAAGAGTACCTACAAGCACAAAATACAAAAGATAATGATTGATGCATGATTCCTTTCTCTCTAAATCATTTTGATAGACATCACTGAGAGGTCCTTAGAATGGTTCATTAAGATAAATCATAAGAAAAGATCAAATACAAATAGTCAATGTTATGCATATCTCTTTCCTAGTTTACATTTAGCTAAGGTGATATCTAATATTGATGTCCTTTGTAGGAAGGATACATCCTAGGACATGTTCATCAAAGGTTGATTGATGTTGGGATGATGATGCTAAAATGAGCTATTGATAAACACTTCATTGATGCATTTGCCTATGACCTAGACTTTTAGATTTTGATGATTAGGTTCACACTTTATGACTTGCTACACCTATTTTCTATTTTTTTTGCCAAAGGTTGAAGATTATGATGAATTTATTATGGGTGAAGGTTTATTAAGAGTGTAAGTGAGATGTGATGGATGGTTTTTGATTTTTTGGAATATTTCAATTTTTTTGGTATTTTGAAATGTTTTGAGGCAATTTTTGGTCTTTTCTAGAGTTTATATGAATGTTTATGTTTTCAATTTTTTGAGGTTGTTTAGGGTTTTTTGATATATTTAAGGCTTTTTAGGTCTTTTAAATGTTTCCTAATGTTTTTGTGTTTTCAATTTTCCAATGTTTTTGTGTTTTCCTAAGTTTTCCATTTTTTTAGGAATTTTCCAATATTTGAATGTTTAGGGATTTTCTGATATCTAGATGTTTTGGGATTTTTGGAAGTTTCGACCAAGAACCTAACCTAAAAGACCTATCCTAGGGGTCTCGGGGGATGATCAAAGATATGACTTGCCTACGTTATACAATCAAAGACCACGTAGTTCGATTGGAACAACTTATTAACAAGATGAGATATGAACAAGTGATGGGATGATAGTTTATTATTGTAGACTCCTAAAGGATCGACCTAGGGTGTCTCAGGGGCACATCAATGATGACCTCTTCTACATTAAAGCTTAAAGACAACATAGTGCGACAAGGGGACTTTTCTTTTTGGATTTTTGATGTTTGACCTTTTTAGAAAATTAATGTTTTCTAGATGTTTTGGATTTTGGCTTTACAATTTTTATATTTTTTTTGGATTTTAGTTGTAAAATATTTTGTAAATGTTTTTAGATTTTTTGATGGATGTTTTATGAATGTTTTGGTATTTTTTTATAAGTTTCCCAATGACTGCAAGATATACAAGAACCCGATTATGATCCATAACAAATGCCCCTAGTATGACACATGTTAGACTACTTCAATAAAGGGAGGACAAATTGACCTTTGGAATATTCCAAGTAGTGCTAAAGGGTTTATGATACTTCATGATATCAAGCTATGATAAGGACATGAATGGTGGATGAAATAGGATAAAGGATGCGATGTGATGATAGGATAAAGATCCTTAGATAAATGGAGGTACTTTATTTATACAAGGTGCTTGTTTTCCAGGTTTTCACCAAGATACTTTCCCAAAGCACCACCGAAGTGGTTTTCACTAGAGGATGACTTTTTTTCTTTACATTTTTCAATCCTTTTTCTCATTTTTTTGGATTTTGATCATTTTTTTTTAATTTCAGATTAATACCTTTCAAGACAAGGCATTTTTTTTTTGAGATGCAAGCTATTAGTTGTCTCCTACAAGGGTTCACCTTCATGCATTGACAATTGGTATGCTCCTAATCCGTAGCTTGATGTGATGACGAAAGGGCCTAACTAGTTAGGCTCAAACTTCCCTTTGATGTCTTGATTTGGAAGGTTCTTCTAATTTTTCTTCAAGACAAGATCCCCTACCTAGAATGACCGACATTTGATCCTCTTGTTATAGCTCTATTTCAGTTAGTTTTGATATACATGCAAGCAATTAAGAGCATCGAAACGATGCTTGTCTAGGAATTCTAGTTCATTCAACTGAGATACTTTTTATTCTTCCTCAGTGATTAGGTTTTGTAGTGACGCTTGCAATGATGGGAGCTCAACCTCAATAGGAAAGATAGCTTTTGATTCATAGACCAAGGAGAAAGGGGTTGCACCTATAGGCATGTAGATACTAGTTTGATAATCCTAGAGACCGGTATTTAGTTGTAGATGCCACTCACAACTAGCTTCATTAACTATTTTCTTCAAGATTTTCAAGATAGTTTAATTTTTAGCCTCAACCTGGCCATTTGATCGGGTATAATAAGGGTTAGATAATTGACATTGGATATTGAATATTTTGCCATTGTCTAACATGAGAGCTTTTGGAACACCATAATGGCATATTAGGTAGTTCAAGATAAATTTGGCAATCTGCTTCCCTGTTATATATGTCATAGGAATGGCTTCAACCCACTTAGTAAATTAGTCAGTGATGGTTATGATAAACTTGTGGCCATTGGATGAGGTTTGGGTGATTTTTCCTATGAGGTCAAGTCCCCACTGTGATAAATGCCATGGTGTGATAATGGGTTGCAAATCTTGAGCTAGGGCATGAATCAAGTCTCCATGTTGTTGACACTAGACATACTTCTACACACTAATGGTCTTCCTTTTCCATGGTTGGCCAATAATACCCTATCCTCAATAGTTTCTTAGCTAATGTCATATCGTAAAATAAGATCATTGCTCTCTAATAGGTTACTCTTGCACTCTTTAACCCAAATGGAATCGCATTCTAGTAATAGGTTCCCCATTGACAATTGAATTTCATTTAGTGTAGTGATCCTCATTGGCAATTATGATTTGAATGTAGTGTAAAAAACCATCCAAAAGTGATAATATTTCATGCTCGGCTATTAATTCCTTAATGAGATCGATATGCAAAAGAGGGAAATCATTCTTTGGGAATGCTTTATTTAGGTCTCTGAAATCAGTGCATATTATAATGGCCCCATTGTATTTTGAGACTCGTACCAAGTTTGAAACCCACTCAAGATAATCTATTAGTCGGATGAATCCAATGTTAAGAAGCTTTTGCAATTGTAGTTTCACCAAGAGTACTATCTAAGGGTGCATCCTCCTTAATTTTTGTTTGACTGGCTTGGCTTCAAGATAAACTGCTAAGTGATGCATAACCACCTTAGGATCAAGGCCTAGCATATTTGTGTATGACCATGTGAAGTTAGCTCTTCACTCTTTGAGGAATGTTGCTAGGTTCATTTTTTCATCTGACAAGGATTCAACATAGAAAGTGATCTTAGATGCTTCTTTTATTCCCATATTGATTGAAGTGGTCTTTTCTGCTAGCACTATTGACTTTTCTTGATGCATTGCACTAAGGGGGAGATTGAATCCCTCATTCTTGTGTGCCTCAGAGAGGTTTTATCCATTAGGTGTGTGCTTTATTTTTACTATTTAAGGATTAGAGAGTGCCACTAGGTGGTTTTAACTCAGGGATCTACATGTTAGTTTCATTTCATTAATTTTGTGACTAAAGATGCAATTGTCTCTCCATAGTATGCCCCTATGTCAAGCTCTATGTTGAAGCCTACTTTGTGATCTTCCCATGGTAAGTTGGTATAGAGTCCCATGAATTATGAGATCACTTCATCATTTTTAAATAAATCTAGAATTGGTGGTCCTTGTTGGTCCGTGTAAATAAGTTGTGCGTATATTAGGCATATCTTAGATGGTTGATTGGTTTGAGAAAAGGATATAATGGATATCATGAAGAGGGAGTTGTTTTCAAATAGATCAAAAACATCCAAGGGGAAGTCATCTAAGGTTGTATCTTGCAATGTAGGTGACCAAGAGGAAGCCTCAACTCATTTAGCAAAAATTCCTTTGCCAATAAGTGTGACCTTACTAGTAGTACAACCTAGAACAAGATTCTTTAAGTGTTTCTTAGGAACGATGGGTTATAGTAAACCATTATCATTTTTTCCTAGTTTCTCATTTTTTTTATATCCCCAATTTTGCATGAGTTGCAAGCCTCTATTATCATCTTCCATGGTAAGAATAGGAATATTTTGTTCTGTTCATCTTGGTAGAGGAGTTTAAAAATATCCTCCTCATTGAAATTTTCTTCATTCAAATCCCCCCACTTGGTGAAGGTAGTAGCTGCCATCTTGATTTTTTTTGGTTCTTTGGTGCTAGAAGTGGGTTTCTAATGAGATTGAGGAGAAATAGGTAACTCTCCTAAGACAAAGGTGTCTTTTAATAGCTTTTAGTTCTCACAACCATCATCTTGGATCACTACTTCGACGTCAGGTATGCTTTACACAATGGGTAGTTTTGGTGTCGAAGTAGAGGCTGGGGATGTTGCATCAACAAATGAGCTTGATGGTGTAGGCCCTTCATCATTCTTGGGTATTTGGGGTATATTATAGAACTTGGATTTAAGAATTTTGTAGTAGTAAAAAGGCTTAGGATCTCCATGGATAGTGATTTATTTTCCTTCAAAAGGAAACTTCACACACTTATGATAGGTCAAGGCTATAGCTTTTAGGGCATGGATCCATGGTCGACCAAGTAAGATGTTATAGGGAAGATTAAGATAAAGCACTTGGCATGTAGTTTCTTCAATAATAGGTCCCACTTGAATGGGAAGTGAAATGATACCTTGTAATACCCATTCTTAGTTGTTGTATGCCCTAATGGTGGTACTCTTTTTCCTCTCAATAGTATCTTTTGAATAGCCCAAATGTTTGATCAATCGAAGGGTACAAATGTTTAGACCAACACCTCCATCTACTAAGACTCTTTTGACCTTGTTTTTATGAATGACAACCACAAGGTGTAAAGCATGGTTATGAGATGATTGTGACAATAGGTCTTGCTCTAATAAGGTAAGAAGATGATTGGTGATATTCCCTACCATAGCTTGAAACTGATCAGTACCAATATCCTCAAGGATGGATGACTAAAACAAGGCTTTCTCCAATATTTCCCTATGTGTGGGGGATAACCTTAAGAGTTCTAAAATTGATATCTGTTCGAGGGTTTGCTTAAGTTGGTCTAGAAGATTGTGCTTGCTAGGATTAGATGTGGGAAAAGTAGGTTGTGTCCTAGATTGAGGTGTTACTCCTTGAACGATAACTTTGCCATGTCATTTGGTGACTCCACATTTCGTACTAGCTCCTTTGATGGTGATAACAGTGATGAAACTATTGTAGAAAGAAACTATGTTGGAATAGGTGTGTTGCACATTTGTATAATCCTTAGCTTCCCCAAAAAAAATTTCTTTGGTATGATCTGTTATAGGGTTCTTGTATATCTTATGATCATGGTTCCTAGCCAGTACCTCAAAAGATATATTATCATTTTCTATGAGGTCTTGGATGATGTTTTTGAGCCTCATAATTTATTTATTTTTGCATCCTTTGATTTTGTGAAAGTCACAAAGGTCCTACTCGTTATACTAGGATGGTTTCTCTTGTGTTCCTTGGTAGTTTTCAAAGTTGGGAAGTGTTATCAGATTTAACTCTACCAACCTTTTCATAATAGTCTCGATGGGTTTAGATAGTTGTGTGTACTTGCATTTAGGATAGTTGTTCTTGTTAGGTCTTCTCCTTTGCATTTCGGTGTTATGGATCTGATTGTTTTGTTGGGGTGTTATTTGTTGCACACTTGATTGGATGTTAGCAACTTGATTGTTTTTTAGTCTAGGAGCACTTAGTATGATCTTAGCATCTACCACACTATCATTAGTTACATTTTTGTTCTTTTCCCAAACACAAGGTTTCTCATTTGAATTAGTTGATGGGTGATTGTCTTTTTAAGCTTGAGTATTTCCCTATTATACTAAAGATCTCTTGATGTTAAGGACTCTAGGGAAAATCTCATTATACAATGTGATGCACTACATTTTCAAGTGGAATGACAATTTTGGATCTAGATTGGCTATGATGATCCTAACTTGTTGTTCATCAAGAAGAGGCCACTTTCTTTTACTAGCTCTTTGTCTCCATTGTTGTAAGAAATCAGTGAAAATTTCCCCTTGTTTTTGTCTTAGAGTATACAATTCTTCTATATTGATGTCCATGTCTAGATTGAAGGAAAAGTGATTGATGAATATGTTAGTAATTTCCTGTAAAGTTTTGATACTAGGAGGTAGATGAGAAAACCAATCCATTGTAGGACTTGTTAAACTTTGAGGGAAGGAGAACATTAGATATGAATAATTGTAAGCTACCTCCACGCACATGATGTTAAATTCTTTTATATGGTCCATAGGACTTCCTCTCCCTTTGTATTTGTCAAATTTGGGGATTTAAAAACTAGGAGGGAATGGTATCATTGCTATGATTCAATCAAATGGATATAGACACAAGTTATGTGTATGGGGCTTCTTTTCCTTGCCCATGTGAAGGTCCTTCATTTCTTGTGAGAGCACTTTAAATTGTGATGCTAGATTGTCTTACAGGTTGGGTCGAGGAACATATGGTGGGATGACAAATGAGTTGTATGGGGTGTATAGTGGTGTAATATTTGGTGATGGTGATTGGGGTATCAATGTATATGTTACTAATTTTTTTGGATTGACAATGTTTGATTGAGGATAATAGGAACCTTGTTGTTGTTGTGCATATTGTTGAGCTAGTAAGGCTTTCTATTGAGCTTGTTGTTGGGCCTATTGTTGTTTCTGTCCTACTAAGGCTATTTGATGGAATTTATATTGTTGTTTTGTTGCTCATTATGCTGCTAAGGTTGATTTTTCTTGTTGTTGTGCTACTAGGGCTTGTTGATATGATTTTTGTACTTGCTTTAATGCTAAGGCATGCACTTGTAATGTGGGATCAGGTGGTTGTTGAGACATCTATGGAGGATTATGGATATTGATGTTTTGAGTGGGTAATGGATTGGTGATGAAATGTTGGGGACTCCCTTGGTTCAACATTCCTTGAAAAATGGTAGAATGAGGTGGAGGAATATGTTTAAGATCCTATTTGGATTTGGCATAGTAAAGGTGACTATGGGAAAAAGATGAGGATGGTGCCATTAAATTATGTGATGGAAATGACACACTAGGACCTTGAGTCCATTGGTTGAAAATATTTCCTTGTCCCATGTCTTGAGGATTTCCTTGTGTTAGGGATGTATTACCTATGTTGATAGGATTTGTTACCAAGTGATTGATTTGAGATGGGTTGATGATGGATGGTTTGGATTTTTTTTGTGAAACCAATGGTATGGATGAAACCATTAGAGGATTGGGTAAGGATGTCCCTATTTTCTTCAAGGGTTGACTCTGTGGTATGGTATTGATATGCCCTTGTACACTATTTTGAGATACCTGATCCACACTGCTTTGTGTGATGGTAGGAACATTTGTGGTACTCATGGGTATGGATGAAAATGGATTCCCTCAATATGTCAAATTCATGGTCAAGTAATGAAGATCAAGAGGTGTGTCTATCCGTTTAGGATCTTTAGGGATGGGAGGAGCACCAAAGCTAGGTGTCCAAGTGGTTATGTTAGATGGAGGATTGGTTTCAAGTGTTCCCACAAGTTTGTTGTTTTCAAATGAAAGAGCATGGCCAAAGTATTTAGCAAGGCTTGTTGCAATACTGGGAATGTAAGTCTAATTTATCCCTAGTGATGGGATTGTGAAACCTTGTGTTAAATTTTGTGCCACAAATTTTGGGGAGATAGGAGCTACATTTTCAAAGGCTGGATGTTACATAATTTCCTCCCTAGTGAGTTCAAATGGATTGTTTTTGTTATCTTCTATCTCATATGGTCATGATGGTGATGAAGGTTGTTGTGATGGTGTAACTTAAATTATTAGATTAAATTCTAAAGGATTTGGATCACTTGAGGTAAATGTCACTCTGGTTTTCTCCATGATTCTCTTGTGTTATGATCTAGTCTTTACCACAAATGTTGTGTCACCTTTGGGAAGTTTTTGTTGAGATTTGTGATGTTTGAACTCTCTAGTTGACTCAAATATAGATAAAAGGGACACTCTAAGTATTTTGGGAGCAATTGTGATAATGGGGGATGAAAAGATCAGTGATGTGGAGAGTGATCTTTGCAATTTTTTTGGACAACACTTTTGACTTACTCTTGATGTTTTGATGTTGGGATAAAGGATGTTTATGAACTTGTAAATATTTAGGGTAGACTCATGACCTTCAAGATGAACTAGTTCAAGGATGATAACTAACTTTTCTAAATGCATGGAAAATGATACATTTCATGTACAAAATAGCCAAGTTAGGGGGTTGGTTTGATTTGATGTTTAAGTCAAAAGATGTTGGTGTATTCAAAATTTTGCAAAGTTGGATGAAGTGAAAGATGAATTTTAGTGAAGGGGTGAGTGAGATGTTTGACCCAATGTTGACTTGAAGTGAATCTTTGTTTTGATAAGACCAACGTAGTGAGAATGATGCTAGACCTCTAAAATGTTCAAATCCTAAAGACCCAATGTTGACTTAGATGAAAGCTTGGATGGGGATGTTTAGGACTATTCGGTTCCTCCTAGCTCTAGCATAAAATTTTCTTAAAAAGAAATAAAAATTGCAATAAAGTATTGAGGCCCACTTCCTACTAAATAGTGAACTACGATGCCCATGTTTGCAATGACAAGATATAAATATTCCCCTATGGATTTTAATTGTGTGATGGATCATTTAGAGGAGTTCAATATCATGAAAAAGACTAGGATTTCGACTCCAAAAGAATGTGTATAATTTTGGACTGTTTCTTGAAACGTGTCTATAAAAGTTTGCTACCAATTTATCTTTATTCTTGTGAAGTGTTAAAAGATTTTTCTTGAGAGATTTTGGACTAAGATGCCTAAGTCTAAAATGATGACCTGTAGACCTTACTTTAGGGATCTTGACTTTATGTGAGATCATGTTGAAACAATTTAAGTTTATGGAAGAAAGGAAGATATTTAAGTATACCATGTGGATGGTGGTACTGTGGAACTTCCAACCTCAATATCAGCTTGTTCCTCTTCTTCGTCTAAAATGGTTGCTGAGTTTCTCCATTGGGTATTTGTTACTTTTATTTCAAAATTGAATCTTCTCAAATTGCTAATGATATCAGTTTGTTCTTTGTTAATGAGTTCAAAGTTTTGTTGAATTATAGCACCTGGAAGATCAAGTTTTTCAACAGGAGCAATCGGTCTCCAGATATTCATGTGGGGTTCATTTGTCAATTTATCTTGCTTAATGAGTTTATTTTACCACAATCAATTATCTGGATTATGTTTTCAAACTAATTGTTTATGTCAAAAACACCATAACTTTCACAATGTCTATTTTGTGAGAATCATGAGGTTGAAGCCATAATTTCCTATGTTTTCTTTGGAAAATATGGATTTTGATATAAGTCTAGATATTTATAAATCTCTAAGGATAAATTCCTTAGGACAAGCAACAATATCAAGGCTTTTTCAAGAGGTGTCCATATTTAGGCCAAAGTGTTTGAAATTTTGAGGAAGATAGTGAATGTTTGTTTTTGTATTGTTTTAGAACCAAGCAAAGTATTAAAATGACTCACAATAATTACAACCCTAGGTTCAAAATGGTTATATTTGTTGAGTCCCCACTTGAATTTCTCCAAACACTAAACAATGCGAACACTTAGAGATTTGGCGACACCGGCTCCCCTCCACGACACAAACTTCTCAGGACCACCAAATCTCAAAATCATTAAAATCTAGAGATCAAAAGGATTTTTTCTATTTCTACAATTGAATAGTACAAATGTGGGTCAACTTCAAAATGACCATTCTTGCACCAATAAATATTAAGAATTTTTGGCTTCTAAACAAGGGTTCATAGTAAGGGCTTCTAGTTTAGTGGGTGCAATGATAAGCTACATCAAGAGGTCTCCCAACCCTTAGAACAAGGTCTTTATGCATCATAAAGATACTAGAGGAGAGCTATCATGTACCACTTCCTATTGATCACAATTTTCATTGCAACCACACATTTATATCGGGGTATGGAAGAGCTTGGATTTAGCTTGTTACCACTTGGGTCGTTCCCTCCTTTTGAAGCGAGGAGGTAGGACCTCTAAAGATAAACAATAATGATGAAGTACATTTGTAGTTCGGTCATCTTTATTCATATGAACAAAGAGAGAACACATGCTATGCATTTTTCTCACACTCACAAGGGGGTTTAGTTTTAATCCAAATTGAAAGGTGTAGGTGATTTTGCAAAGTGTTACGAAATGTTTCTATTTCTCAAGGTTGCCAAATGGAATGAGAGAATTGTGCATGCATCCAGTAACAATGTTGTAAATCATAAAACATAACAAATAGTTGTAAATTTTAACCCCTCAAAGCAATGATGAGTTCATTTTAAGCACCAAATGAAATATGAAGTTGTCTTGTTCAATTTTAAACTCAAAAAACAATAATGAAATGAGGGTTCAATTTTAATCCCGTTTGAGCATTCATTTTAAACCCTATGGAAATTTAATGTGTATCATAAAGAAGAAAGTAGAAAGCATAAAATTTGGGCTATAATTTCCCCAAAGCGTCAAACGCTTGTTACAATAATAGAATTTTAAGATAAGAAAGACTTTCTTTACTTTAGCTCTATGTTGTTCAACCTACAAAACCCTATTAGTCTAACAACCAAAACATAGTTAGAAGTGCATCAATGTTCTGATGAATCAAGAAAATTAAAGCATATGTCAAAAAAAAATCATAAAACTTATTACCCTAGTTGGGCATTGTTGCACATGATAGTGTCGCACTTTGATATTTGGGCATCACTCTAGTAAATTAGCACCGCTCTGTATCAGAAAACATAGAGCATGATAGCATCACAATTTTGTCGGGCATTGCTCTAACGGATTTGGTGGTGTCGTTATTTCAATTTTTCGATACCTCTATATTAAATTGGCATCACTAGATTTAAATCAATGGCAGTGCATTTAATCAACATTGGTGTTTCAAATTGCAATAGCATTGCTATATGGATACACACTTCAAAGGGTGTTGTTTGTGATTTGGGCATCGCTATACCCTAAAAAACAACAAAAAAACAAAATTTGAGCTAATAACTAGTTAAATTAATGGTTTTCCCTCCTTCTAGCACCAGAGTGTGAGATGAAGATTATTAATGTTGTTCAATTATGCCTAATCCTTGATGAATCGAAGCATAATTTATTCACTGAACCTTAATCTACCAAACAAGATCATTCAAATAGAGTTAAACTAAGTATTTATAGAAATTGAAAGTTACAAACTACAAAATAGTTAAATTCCTACTCTAACCCATTTAAAACTTATCCTATTTTGGAATTGGTGTCGCGTTGATTTGGAACAACAACCCTTTCCCAATCCCATGATTAGTGAGCTTGTTTCAATCGATTCTAAGGAAGACAATTGATGAAACTGTAATGATAAAGTGATGAAAACTTGATTTATGCTAAATTAAACATGATGCAAGCTAAATTAACATGATTCTATGCTAAAATTGATCTAATTATGCAATTTCTAAGCTAATATAAGCTAATTCTAAGCTAATTCTAAGCTAAAAGATGTAAATCCTAATTTCTAAACAAACTAAGATGGATGCATGAAATCCATTAATGGATATCTTAAGTTTTTATGAAACTAAAATGAGCTAAACTAAGCTAAAAGTGAGTAAAATGAGAGTGTGAGTGTAAGTGAATTCAATAGCACAACTTTTCAATTGAAAGATGGATCCATTTGTCTCCAAATAGTGTCCTATTTATAGGAAAGAAAATGAGAAATGGAGGGTTGAGATCGAAAAGATAAATCAATAATCAAGGATGGAAGGAAGAAGAGGCATGGATCATGGATGAATCAATGGATAAGAATGCAAGATGAAAATTAATCAAGGGATCATATTTGTTCCAAACAAAGACACTTTTGACCTATTCACACAGGTTAAAGGTGACTTTTTTAAAAGGTAAATGGTTTAGCTTGCTCAAGAAGCCAAGTGAGTTGATTGGAGGAGAGAGAATATTCTCATGGGTGAGAGTAAAGGTATTTTGCAAATTAAAATAAAGTTTTAGTTGTGAAAGAAAGGAGATAAGGGATATTCCATGGGAATATTCCCCTTTTAGAGGAAAAAATAATTTCATTGTTAGTTAAACAAGGTTTAATTACACAATTAGGGGATTGGAAGAATTAAAGTGATATTCATTAAATTAAATGACTTAATGAATGGGGGAGGGATGAAATGATATTTAATTAAATAACTCATGGTTATTTAATTAAACAAGATGACTTAGGAAATTAAATTAAATACTTTGATTTAATTTAATGATATGAAGTGTTAGCGTGAAAGGGCGTGAATTAACCCAAATTGATGAATTAGGTTTATAGACGAAAATGATGCCATTAATTAAATTAACAAGGTGATTTTAATTAATTAAGCAAAAAGAGGATGGGTTTAAAGAGGAAATGATATTATTAAAGCTGATTTGAGTGTATGATATGGGTAAGTGCATGGATCTGTGACACAATTTTGGCTCTTAAGATGCCACTTTTTTTTTTTCTAAAATCAACAAAATATTATTTGCACAAGAAAATGAAGATAGTTGGGCTCAAAATTTCAAGATGTAGCAAGAACAAAAGTTGAAGTGCTCCGAGTCTAGTTTCTAAGCTACTAATTTTTTTTAAAATTCATGAATATTACGGGTCTCAAAAAGGGGGGGGGCAAACAAGGTCCTATTTTTTATCAAAAAAAATAGCATAGTGCCTGGGGGCTCCCCCCTTTTTGATTAACATTTTTTTAAATTTCAAAAATCCCAATAGCAAGAAATTAGCTAACACCATGTAGTTTATCCTCATTCTTTTGGATAATTTTTTTAATGAATATATAATATTTTATGAATTTTGAAAGTGGACACATCCTGAAAAGCTAAAATTTGAGCATGCTCCCCACTAAATTTTTTGAAAACTAATCAAAAATTGATTTTTTTTTCATCATGTGTAGAATGGATTCTAGTTTCAAAAAATGTAATTTGTTTCACATTTCGATGAACGAGTAAAAATCTATCCTAAAACTAGCACATGTTGATTTTTGACAAAAAATGGAGGAATTTATAATAGAAGCTATGGATCAAAAACTTAATTGAATCAAAACGAAAAAAAATTATATATTTAGATAGCTAAGAGAGAGGTTAATGATATCACGGTCTTTTTATAAACTTGCATTGAAATATGTGCAAACATGATGGGGAGCACAAACAGAAATATGAGAAAATTTGGAAAATCCTATCAATTAACATGTCCAAAGCAGGTCATATGGCGAGCACCAACTTTAGCACTCACCAAATGACACATCCCATTTTATGCATGCCAGATTTGACACTCGCCAAATTTGGCATGCACCAAATGGGATGTGTCATTTGGAAAGTGCCAAATTTGGTGCTTTCCAAATGACCTACTTTGGATAAAATATAACTCTCCCCTCTCTTTGGTCAACCACTCTAATAATGTTGAGAGTGTGCAAAGTTGAGGTTTTACCTTTCATATGATCTCTACCTCGTTACCCTAACTGGATAACTCTCTATCCCTCTAAAGTCTCTCTCTCTCTCTCATCTCACTCCCTCCCA